>JAODAL010007486.1:0-124805 GCA_025379985.1 Phyllomedusa bahiana | reverse complement strand
CACCCCCTTAAAAACATACCCAAAATTTTAATTATATTTTTAAAATTTCTTGTCCAATATAGAAGTATAAAAATGTATAGTTTTTAAAAAAAGAGAAAAAAAAATTTTTATTTTTATTTTTTTAAATTATTTAGGGGGAAAAAAAAGGAAAAAAAACAAAACCCCACCCCAATTTTAAAAATAAAGATTTTAAACATGCTTGCATACACTGGGAGGGGGGAAACCAAAAATTTTGCATCACTTATGCCGTTTAAAAATAGTTTAATAAATTCCCTTTTATCAAAGGTTTTTATTTTTATCTTATCAAAAAACTTTTAAGGATGGAAAATAAAAGAAAGTCTGCTTTAATAAAAAAAAAAAAAAAAGAGCATGATATAAAAAAAACTCAAACATTTAAAATAGTGTTTTAAAAATGAAAAAAAAAAAAATAAAAACAAAAAAAAAAACTAAAAAAATAAAAAATTTTAAAATAAAGTTTAAAAGAATAAACAAAACAACTTTTGTTTAAAAAAATGGAAAACGAAAGTAGAAAAAAAATGAGGATATAAAATAAAATTTTAAATATCAAGTAAAAATATGAAGTAAATATGTAAAAATACAAATAAAAAAAAAAACCCCTAATATTTAAAACAAAACTATCCAAAACTATGAAATTTTTTTGCCCAAAACCCCAAAAATGACCCTATAAAAATTTAAAAAAACCATAAAATTGATTTAAAAATTTAAAAAAAAAAAATAATAAAGATAGAAGAAAAATTTAAAAAAAAAATGGAAAAAAATATATATCAAGTAGTAAAATATTTAAATAGTATATGTGTGTGTGGTGTGTATAAATTAAAAAAATATATAAAATTTTATAATTTTTTTTTTTTTATATTAATAAATTTTTTTTTTTTGTTTATATATAATATATATATTCCCAATAAAACCCGAATAAAATTATAAATAATATAAATATATTTTTTTTAATATATATAAATTTTATACACATAATACAAAAGAAATATATTTTTGGCCCATAAAGAAAAAATTTTGATAATATGAAAAAAAAACAAAAAAAAATATAGAATTATGTAAAATTTTATATATAATTTTTCACAAAATACAAAAACTTAAATACACCCCCATATACTACATCCACATTTTATATATACCCTTTCATACCTACATACATAACACGACATACACATACATACACATATATAAATACAAGTATATACAACCAAAACATTTTCATTTCATACAACATATATAAAAAATTACTAACCCCTTTAAAAATACCATTTTACTTTAAATACAACCCCACAATTACAACACGTATTACACACAAAAATACATAATACAAAAATATACACACACATATAATAAATACATACATACACATTAATATACACACACAAAATATCTACAAAATTTATACAAACATACACATATAAACAAAAACTAAAACACAAATACACACAAAAAATTCATTTTATAATTTTTTTATACACACATACACTATAACAACATATAAAAAAAACACAAATTTCAAACATACATATTTTTTCTTTCCCAAAAAATAAAACACACAAAATATATAAAACACACATATAACATACACATAATACACCCCACATACATGCACATAATATATAACACCCCACACACTTTTAAAAATATATATATATATATATATATACAAACCCCTAAATACACACATATTTTTACAACATCACATATAAACACACAATTTTATACATTTCATACACAATATAACCCCCAAAATATACAAACACATATATATACACACACAAACACATATATAATTTATATCCCTTAATACACACATATATAATACAAAAACTTACACACACTATATACATCTAACAAATATACACACTATATAATAACATTATATACACACACATAAATAACATAAAACACAAAACACACAATATAAAACATAACTATATACACACACATTTTTACATACTACACACACATATATACATAAAAATATTTTTAATAACATTTACCACACACTATAAAATTTTAAAAATATACACACACACTTATACTTTCTACACTAATACACACAGATATGTATTTTTATTATACATACATGACAAAAGAGGGGAAAAAAAATTTAAAAAAATTAAACCAAAACAATGAAATTCCTAAAAACGCTATAAAATAATAAATTATAAGAATTTTTGGTAAATTGCTGCTGCAGGAGGGTTTTGGGGGTCAGGTGGTGTTTTGGGGATTGTGCAGAGCGGTTTAGGATGTGGACGGACGGGCGAGGCGGCATGACTCACGTGTGACTCAGGAGCTCACATTTTTATGAATGAACTGTGCGGGGTACGGTTCCCGGCTTGGGGTGCAGTCGGGGGGCCTTTGGGCAGGGGGGTTTGCGGGGTCAGGGTCTCCCCGCTGTGGTGCAGTCGGTGGGGTGCTCCCTTCCCTGGGTATTGGGGACGGTCTCCCGCTGTGGTGAGTCGGTGGGGTCCTGCCTTACTGGGGGTATTGTGGGCAGGTCCCCCCAGTGTGGTGCATCGGTGGGGTCGCTCCCTTTTGCACGGGGGGTTTTGCGGGGGCCGGTCCCCCGGCTGTGGTGCAGTCGGGGGGGCCTGCTCCGGGGGGTTTTTTGCTGGGCCGGTTCCCCGCTGTGGGGGCGTCGGTGGGCATCCCCTTGCACGGGGGGTTTTGCGGGGCACGGTCTCCCGAGCTGGGTGCAGCGGGGGGGGTCGCTGCCGACTGGGGGAATTGTGGGCCCGGTCTCCCCGATGCGTGGTAGTCGGGGGGGCCGCCCACTGGGGGTTTTGGGGGCAGGGTTTTTCCCCCGGCTTGGTCCCCGGGGGGGTCCTGCCTGCCTGGGGGTATTGCGGGGGCACGGTTCCCAGCTTGGGCGTCGGTGGGGGCCTCCCTTGACTGGGGGGTTTGCGGGGGCCGGGTTCCCAGTGTGGGCAGCGGGGGGGTTCCTGCCTTCACTGGGGATTGCTGGGCACGGTCTCCCGCTTGGTGCGTGGGTGGGGTCGTTTGCCCTGCACGGGGGGTATTGCTGGGTCCGGTCTCCCGTTCTGGGGTGCATGGGGGCTCCCTTTCACTGGGGGTTTTGGGGGGCACGGTCCCCCCCGCTGTGGTGATTTGGTGGGGGGGTCGCTGCCTGCACTGGGGGTATTGCGGGGGCCGGGTCTCCCCGTGTGGTCATGTGGGGTCGCTGCCTTCAGGGGGGTTTTGCTGGGCCGGTCTCCCCGGCTGTGGTGCTGGGTGGGGTCCTCCCCTGCAGGGGGGATTGCTGGGCCGGTCTCCCAGCTGTGGTGCAGTCGGTGGGGCCCCTCCCTTTCCTGGGGGTATTGGGGGGCCGGTCTCCCGTAGGGTGCAGTCGGGGGGGGGGTTTGCCCTGCATGGGGGTATTGGGGGGCACGGTCTCCCGGCTGTGGTGCTGGTGGGGTCGTGCCTTGCCTGGGGGTATTGGGGGGCACGGTCCCCGGGCTGGGGGGCAGGGGGGGGGTTCCTGCCTTGCATGGGGATGCGGGGGCCGGTTCCCCGTGTGGTGCATGGTGGGTCCTGCCTTGCACGGGGGGGAAATTGCTGGGCACGGTCTCCCGCTGGGGTGCAGTCGGTGGGGTCGCTCCCTTTTGACTGGGGGTATTGCTGGGCTCGGTGTTCCCACGATGCTTGTGGTGCAGTCGGGGGGTCGACTTGCTTGCACTGGGGGTATTGCTGGGGTCACGGTCTCCCCGATATGCTGTGTGCAACGCTCAGGTGGGGTCTCTGCCCTGCACTGGGGGGGTATTGCTGGGGGCGACGTCTCCCCGCTGCTGTTGGTAGCCAGTCGAGTGGGGGTCTCTGCTTTGCACTGGGGGTATTGCTGGGGCACGGTCTCCCCGATGCTGTGGTGCAGTCGGTGGGGTCGCTGCCTTGCACTGGGGGTATTGCTGGGGCACGGTCTCCCCGATGCTGTGGTGCAGTCGGGGGGGTGGGGTCGCTGCCTTGCACTGGGGGTATTGCTGGGGCCGGTCCTTCCCCGCGGTGGTGCAGTCGGTGGGGTCGCTGCCGTGCTCTGGGGGTATTGCTGGGGCACGGTCTCCCCGCTGTGGTGCAGTCGGTGGGGTCGCTGCCTTGCACTGGGGGTATTGCTGGGTCACGGTCTCCCCGATGCTGTGGTGCAGTCGGTGGGGTCAATGCCTTGCACTGGGGGTATATTGATTGGTCACGTCGTACTCCCGATGCTGTGGTTGCAGTCGGTGGGGTCTCTGCCTTTGACACTGGGGGTTATTGCTGGGCATCGGTTCCCTCGCTGCTGTGGTGCAGTCGGTGGGGTCGCTGCCTTGCACTGGGGGTGGTATTGCTGGAGGGGGGGGGTCGGGCAGGTTCTCCCCGATGTGGTGCAGTCGGTGGGGGTCGCTGACCTTGCATGGGGGTATTTGCTGGGCACGGTCTCCCGATGCTTGGGTGCAGTCAGTGGGGGTACGCTGCCTTTGCACTGAGGGGTATTGCTGGGTCTAGGTCTCCCGCTGTGGTGCAGGTCTGGTGGTGGTCGCTGCCTTGCACTGAGGGGTTATTGCGGTTCACGGTATCCCGTTGCTGTGGCTGCAGTGGTTGGGGATCGCTTGCACTTGCACTGAGGGGTATTGCTGGGGCACGGGGTTCTCCCGCTGTGGTGCAGTCGGTCGGGGTCGCTGGCCCTGCACTGGGGGTGGGACTTGTTTTATACTGCGGGCACGGTTCTCCCCGCTGCTGTGGTGCAGTCGGTGGGGTCTCTGCCTTGCACTGGGGGTATTGCTGGGGTCCAGGTCTCCCGATGCTGTGGTGCAGTCGGTGGGGTCGCTGCCTTGCACTGGGGGTATTGCTGGGGCACGGTCTCCCCGCTGTGGTGCAGTCGGTGGGGTCTCTGCCTTGCACTGGGGGTATTGCTGGGGCACGGTCTCCCCGATGCTGTGGTGCAGACTCCGGGGGGCGCTGCCTTGCAACTGGGGGTATTGCTGGGTCACGGTCTCCCCGATGCTGTGGTGCATACGGTGGGGGTCGACCTGCCCTGCCTGGGGGTATTGCTGTGGGCAGTTCTCCCGATGAGCTGTGGTGCCAGTCGGGTGCGGGTCTCGCCTTGCACTGGGGGTATTGCTCGAGGGGGCTACTGGTCTCCCCGATGCTGTGGTGACAGTCGGTGGGGGTCGCTGCCTTGCCCCCCCCACACTGGGGGGGTGGGTATTGCTGGGGCACGGTTTACCCCGCATGCTGTGGTGCTTACGGGGGGGTCGCTGCACTGCACAGGGTGGTATTTGCTGGGGCACGTTCTCCCCGTTGCTGTGGTGCAGTCGGTGGGGTTCTCTGCTTGCACTGGGGGGGTATTGCTGGGTCACGTCCTCCCCAGCTGTGGTGTCAGTCGGGTCGGGGTCGCTGCCCGGCAATGGGGGTATTGCTGGGTAACGGTTTTCACGCTTGTGGTGCAGTCGGTGGGGTCGCTGCCCTTCCCTGGGGGTATTGCTGGGTCACGGCGAGCCCGATGCTGTGGTGCAGTCGGTGGGGTCACTGCCTTGCACTGGGGGTATTGCTGGGTCACGGTCTCCCCGCTGTGGTGCAGTCGGTGGGGTCGCTCTGCCTTTCACTTGGGTGTATTGCTGCAGGGCTCGGTCATCCCCGATGCTGTTGTGCAGTCGGTGGGGTCGCTGCCTTGCACTGGGGGGTTTTGTGGGCACGGTCTCCCCGCTGTTGGTTGCTAGTCGGTTCGGGTCGCTGCCCTGCACGGGGGGTATTGCTGGGTCACGGTCTCCCCGCTGTGGTGCAGTCGGTGGGGTCGCTGCCTTGCACTGGGGGTATTGCTGGGTCACGGTCTCCCCGCTGTGGTGGTGTCGGTGGGGTCGGCTTGCCCTTGCGATGGGGGGTTATTGCTGGGGTCGGTTCTTCACCGCTGCTGTGGTGCAGTCGGTGGTGTCTCTGGCTGTCACTGGGGGTATTGCTGGGTCACGGTCTCCCCGCTGTGGTGCAGACGCTGGGGTCACTGCCCTGCACTGGGGGTATTGCTTGGGGCATCCGGGTCTCCCGATGCTGTGGTAGCAAGTCGCGTGGGGTCTTGCCTTGCACTGGGGGTATTGCTGGGGCACGGTCTCCCTGCTGTGGTGCAGTCGGTGGGGTCGCTGCCTTGCACTGGGGGTCATTGCTCGGTGGCACGGTCTCCACCGATGCTGTGGTGCCAGTCGGTGGGGGCTCTAACTGCCTTGCACTGGGGGTTATTGTGGGTCACGGTCTCCCCGATGCTGTGGTGCAGTCGGTGGGGTCTCTGGCTTGCACTGGGGGTATTGCTGGGGCACGGTCTCCCCGCTGTGGTGCAGTCGGTGGGGTCGCTGCCTTGCACTGGGGGTATTGCTGGGTCACGGTCTCCCCGCTGTGGTGCAGTCGAGGGGGTCGGAGCCTAGCACGGGGGGGATTGCTGGGGAACGGTCTCCCCGATGCTGTGGTGCAGTCGGTGGGGCGCTTGGCCTATGCAATGGGGGGCGTATTGCTGGGGCACGGTTCTCCCGATGCTTGTGGTGCAGCGGATGGGGGTTCGCTGCCGTGCACTGGGGGTATTGCTGGGGCACGGCCGCCCCGCTGCGGTGGGGCAGTGGGGGGGGTGGCTGCCTTCCACGGGGGGTTTTGCTGGGGCACGGTCTCCCCGATGCTGTGGTGCAGTCTCCGGGGGGCGCTGCCTTGCACTGGAGGTATTGCTGGGGCACGGTCTCCCCGATGCTGTGGTGCATAAGGTGGGGTCGCTGCCTTGCACGGGGGGTATTGCTGGGGCACGGTCTCCCCGCTGCTGGTATAGCTGTCTGGTGGGGGTTACGCCTGCCCTGCATGGGGGGTATTGCTGGGTCTCTGGTTCCCGCTGTGGTGCAGTCGGTGGGGTCGCTGCCTTGCACTGGGGGTATTGCTGGGGCACGGTCTCCCCGATGCTGTGGTGCAGTCGGTGGGGTCGCTGCCTTGCACTGGGGGTATTGCTGGGTCACGGTCTCCCCGTGTGTGCAGTCGGTGGGTCGCTTGCCCTGCACTGGGGGGTTTTGCTCGGGGCACGGTCTCCCGCTGTGGTGCAGGAATCGGGGGTCGCTGCTTGCACTGGGGGTATTTGGCTGGGTCACGGTCTCCCCGGATGCTGTGGTGGCAGTCGGTGGGGTCGCTGACCTGCACTTGGGGGTATTGTGGGTCTCGGTTTTCCCCGTGCTGTGGTGCAGTCGGTTAGGGGTCGCTGCCCTGCACCTGGGGGTATTGACTTGCTGAGGTCGACGGTCTCCCGTGTGGTGCAGGCGGTGGGGTCGCGCTTGCACTGGGGGTATTGCTGGGGCACGGTCTCCCCGCTGTGGTGCAGTCGGTGGGGTCACTGCCTTGCACTGGGGGTATTGCTGGGTCACGGTCTCCCCGATGCTGTGGTGCAGTCGGTGGGGTCGCTGCCCTGCACTGGGGGGGGTATTGCTGCGGTCCGGTTCCCCTTGTTGGTGCAGTCGGTGGGGTCTCTGCCTTGCACTGGGGGTATTGCTGGGGCACGGTCTCCCCGCTGTGGTGCAGTCGGTGGGGTCGCTGCCCTGCACTGGGGTATTGCCTGCGGGCACGGTCTTCCCTGATGCTGTGGGTGCATAAGTGGGGTCGCTGCCTGCACTGGGGGTATTGCTGGGTCACGGTCTCCCCGATGCTGTGGTGCAGTCGGTGGGGTCGCTGCCCTGCACTGGGGGGTATGCTGGGCACGGTCTCCCGATGCGGTTGGTGCAGTCGGTGGGGTCGCTGCCCTTGCACTGGGGGTATTGCTGGGACACGGTCTCCCCGATGCTGTGGTGCATACGGTGGGGTCGCTGCCTTGCACTGGGGGTATTGCTGGGTCACGGTCTCCCCGCTGTGGTGCAGTCGGTGGGGTCTCTGCCTTGCACTGGGGGTATTGCTGGGGCACGGTCTCCCCGATGCTGTGGTGCAGTCGGTGGGGTCGCTGCCTTGCACTGGGGGTATTGCTGGGGCACGGTCTCCCCGATGCTGTGGTGCAGTCGGTGGGGGGGTCGCTTGCCTTGCACTGGGGGTATTGCCTGGGTCACGGTTTCTCCCCGATGCTGGGTGCATACGGCTGGCAGGTCGCTTGCCCTGCACTAGGGGGTATTTGCATGGGGCACGGTCTCCCCCGATGCGGTGAGTGCAGTCGGTGGGGTCGTGCCTTGCACGGGGGTTTTGCTGGGGCACAGGTCTCCCGCTGGGTGCAGTCGGATGGGGGTCGATGCCTTGCCAATGGGGGTATGCTGGGTCACGGTTCTCCCGTTGCTGTGGTGCAGTCGGTGGGGTCACTGCCTTGCACTGGGGGTATTGCTGGGTCCGGTTCTCCCCTGCTGTGATGGTGCTACGGTGGGTCGCTGCCTTGCACTGGGGTATTGCTGGGTCACGGTTCCCCGATGCTCGTCGCTGCTAGTCGGTGGAGGTCTCTGACTTGCACTGGGGTATTGCTGGGGCACGTCCTCCCCGCCCCTGTGGTTGCAGCGGTGGCGGTAGCTGTCTTGCTCTGGGGGTATTGTGGGGCACGTCTCCCGAGATGTTGTGGTGCAGTCAGGTGTGGTGGTACGCTGCCTTGCACTTTTTTGGGGTATTGCTGGGGCACGGTTCTCCCGATGCTTGGCTGTGCAGTCGGTTGGTGGTCGCTGCCTTGCACTGGGGGTATTGCTGGGGCACGGTCTCCCCGCTATGGTGCAGTCGGTGGGGTCGCTGCCCTGCACTGGGGGTATTGCTGGGGCACGGTCTCCCCGATGCTGTGGTGCATGTCAGGTGGGGTCTTCTTTGCCCTGGCACTGGGGTATTGTGCTGGGGCACGGTCTCCCCGATGCTGTGGTGCAGTCGGTGGGGTCGCTGCCTTGCACTGGGGGTATTGCTGGGGCACGGTCTCCCCGATGCTGTGGTGCAGTCGGTGGGGTCGCTGCCCTGCACTGGGGGTATTGCTGGGTCACGGTCTCCCCGATGCTGTGGTGCAGTCGGTGGGGTCGCTGCCCTGCACTGGGGGTATTGCTGGGTCACGGTCTCCCCGATGCTGTGGTGCAGTCGGTGGGGTCGCTGCCTTGCACTGGGGGTATTGCTGGGTCACGGTCTCCCCGATGCTGTGGTGCAGTCGGTGGGGTCACTGCCCTGCACTGGGGGTATTGCTGGGGCACGGTCTCCCCGATTGCTGTGGTGCATGTCGGGTGGGGTCTCTGCCTTGCACTGGGGGTATTGCTGGGGCACGGTCTCCCCGATGCTGTGGTGCAGTCGGTGGGGTCGCTGCCCTGCACGGGGGGTATTGCTGGGGCACGGTCTCCCCGATGCTGTGGTGCATACGGTGGGGTCTCTGCCTTGCACTGGGGGTATTGCTGGGTCACGGTCTCCCCGATGCTGTGGTGCAGTCGGTGGGGTCGCTGCCCTGCACTGGGGGTATTGCTGGGGCACGGTCTCCCCGATGCTGTGGTGCAGTCGTGGTGGTACGCCTGCTTGCACTGGGGGGTATTGCTGGGTAAGGTTTCCACGATGCTTGCGTTGCCGTCGGTGGGGTCGCTGCCTTGCACTGGGGGTATTGCTGGGTCACGGTCTCCCCGCTGTGGTGCAGACGTTGGGGTCACTGCCCTGAACTGGGGGTATTGCTCGGGCACGGTCTCCCCGATGCTGTGGTGCAGTCGGTGGGGTCTCTGCCTTGCACTGGGGGTATTGCTGGGTCACGGTCTCCCCGATGCTGTGGTGCAGTCGGTGGGGTCGCTGCCTTGCACTGGGGGTATTGCTGGGGCACGGTCTCCCCGCTGTGGTGCA
Source organism: Phyllomedusa bahiana (assembly GCA_025379985.1). Taxonomy (NCBI): domain Eukaryota; kingdom Metazoa; phylum Chordata; class Amphibia; order Anura; family Hylidae; genus Phyllomedusa; species Phyllomedusa bahiana. The sequence goes on along the minus strand of JAODAL010007486.1, from coordinate 115,046 downwards.
GACTCCGGGGGGCGCTGCTTGCACCACTGGGGGGTATTGCTGGGTCACGGTCTCCCCGATGCTGTGGAGCCGTCGGTGGGGTCGCTGCCCTGCACTGGGGGTATTGCTGGGGCACGGTCTCCCCGCTGCTGTGGTGCGGTCGGTGGGGTCTCTGCCTTGCGCGGGGGGTCTGGCGGGGTGCCGGTCTCCTCGCTGTGGTGCAGACTCCGGGGGGCGCTGCCTTGCACTGGGGGTATTGCTGGGTCATTGTTGTTGTATAAGGACCCCCCAGGTTCGGGCCTCTGAGCAGCTCTGGATACCGATCTGACTGCTCTTCCTAATGAAGCCTGAATTATTGATGGTTGGAGGACCCTGGTTTGATGGATCCTCTTCTTTACGTCTGTCTTACCTCACTCGGCCGTGACCTTGACTCTTTGGTTAGAATCTACATTTGCGCCGCGGTGTCGTGTGGATGTGTGAGTCACTCAGGAACGTAAGTTTCATCAGAAAGATGCATTCACTTAGGAGAACGTTTATTGTTGCTGTGGGTTAAAGAGCTTGGATGATATCAGTGAAGACGACGCGCTTACGGCGCAGCTCCTGCCCACCGTCCCCGTCACCGCTCCTGTATCCAAGTATTGTATAATAGGAAATATTACTATAAAACATAAGCATCCCTGCATTCATTCGGCTCTGTTCCCATTTGCACAAATTCCATCAGATTCGCTGAAAAAATCCATAGGGTCGGTCATTCTAACAGTGTTCACATTACAGCTTCTGATGAATATAATGGTAAAACTACAGTGAAGACTGACACTGCACGAGACAGTCATCAAGCCGGGAAGGTTATTCTTCTGCCCTTCAAGCTGGGTGACATTAGGTGTGGGCACTGTGATAGCCGCTTAGCATCAACTACAAAGTAGGAGGCTGAGATAAGTTAAAACAAAACAAAAAGAAAACTACTATTTCTATTTTTTTCATTGCTAGATAAATGTTGTGAGAAATAAAACCAGAATGAGATTTATCAGTTTCATATTATATAATGACAGCTCCACAGTTCTCTCTGTACCTCCCTGCAATCATCTCTACGATCAGTGTTGGGATGTATTAGTTTGATATCATTCAGTTACAGCTGCACAGTTCTCTCTGTACCTCCCTGCATTCATCTCTACGATCAGTGTTGGGATGTATTAGTTTGGTATCATTCAATTACAGCTGCACAGTTCTCTCTGTACTTCCCCGCATTCATCTCTACAATCAGTGCTGGGACATATCAGTTTTAGTTTTATATTATACAGTTACATCTACACAGTTCTCTCTGTACCTCCCTGCATTCATCTATACGGTCAGTGTTAGGATGTATTAGTTTGGTATCATTCAATTACAGTTGCACAGTTCTCTCTGTACTTCCCCGCATTCATCTCTACAATCAGTGGTGGGACATATCAGTTTTTGTTTTATATTATACAGTTACAGCTGCACAGTTCTCTCTGTACCTCCCTGCATTCATCTCTACGATCAGTGTTGGGATGTATTAGTTTGATATCATTCAGTTACAGCTCCACAGTTCTCTCTGTACCTCCCTGCATTCATCTCTACGATCATTGTTGGGATGTATTAGTTTGGTATCATACAGCTACAGCTGCACAGTTCTCTCTGTACCTCTCCGAACTCATCTCTAGAATCAGTGCTGGAACGTATCAGTTTTATATCATACAGTCACAGCTGCACAGTTCTCTCTGTACCTCCCTGTAATCATCTCTACGATCAGTGTCGGGATGTATTAGTTTGATATCATTCAGTTACAGCTGCACAGTTCTCTCTGTACTTCCCTGCACTCATCTCTATGATCAGTGTCGGGATGTATTAGTTTGGTATCATACAGCTACAGCTCCACAGTTCTCTCTGTACCTCCCTGCACTCATCTCTATGATCAGTGTTGGGATGTATTTAGTTTGTGTATCATACAGCTACAGCTGCACAGTTCTCTCTGTACCTCCCTGCACTCATCTCTATGATCAGTGTTGGGATGTATTAGTTTGGTATCATACAGCTACAGCTGCACAGTTCTCTCTGTACCTCCCTGCACTCATCTCTATGATCAGTTCTGGGACATATCAGTTTTGTATCAGACAGTTACAGCTGCACAGTTCTCTCTGTGTATTATCAGTCATTTCACAGTGGGGAGTGTTATTTCAGGGAGAATGATGTGTTTCCATTCATTTCAGGGGTGGAGTTTGTAATTTCAGTCATTTCAGGGGGTGCAGTGTGTGATATCAGTCATTTCAGGGGGTGCAGTGTGCAATATCAGTAATTTCAGGGGTGCAGTGTGTGATATCAGTCATTTCAGGGGGTGCAGTGTGCAATATCAGTAATTTCAGGGGGTGCAGTGTGTGATATCAGTAATTTCAGGGGGTGCAGTGTGTGATATTACTGATTTCAGGGGGTGCAGTGTGTGATATCAGTAATTTCAGGGGGTGCAGTGTGCAATATCAGTAAGTTCAGGGGGTGCAGTGTGTGATATCAGTAATTTCAGGGGGTGCAGTGTGCAATATCAGTAAGTTCAGGGGGTGCAGTGTGTGATATCAGTCATTTCAGGGGGTGCAGTGTGCAATATCAGTAAGTTCAGGGGGTGCAGTGTGTTATATCAGTAATTTCAGGGGGTGCAGTGTGTGATATAACTATTTTCATGTGATCTCTATAATTTCAGGAAGTGGAGTTTGTTATGTACAGTAACTAGTTTCAGGGGGTGGAGTTTGAGACATAACTTGTTTCGGGGGTGGAGTTTGTGTTATAATAAATTTCAGGGGGTGACTTGCTAATGTCAGGGATTATGGTATGTAATAGAATTGGTTTTAGGGGATGCAGTGTGTGCTGCCGCCCTGATGTGCTGCCGCCCTGATGTGCTGCCGCAATGCCATGATGTGCTGCCGCCCTGATGTGCTGCTGCCCTGATGTGCTGCCGCCATGATGTGCTGCCTTTATGATGTGCTGCCGCAATGCCATGATGTGCTGCCGCCCTGATGTGCTGCCGCCATGATGTGCTGCCTTTATGATGTGCTTGCCGCAATGCCAATGATGCGCTGCCGCCCTGATGTGCTGCCGCCATGATGTGCTGCCTGTCTGATGTGCTGCCGCTATGCCTTGATGTGCTGCCGCCCTGATGTGCTGCCGCCATGATGTGCTGCCTGTATGATGTGCTGCCGCAATGCCATGATGTGCTGCCGCCCTGATGTGCTGCCGCCATGATGTGCTGCCTTTATGATGTGCTGCCGCAATGCCATGATGTGCTGCCGCCATGATGTGCTGCCGCCCTGATGTGCTGCCTATATGATGTGCTGCCGCAATGCCATGATGTGCGAGCGATTGCTTGTCCACCGGCTGATCCCAGGGCCTGCTACACAAGGCAATCGTCAGGAATAGAGATCCCTATGAACCCTCGCTCTGCTGATCCCATATACAAGGCTGGCTATGGTCCTGTTCCACAGGCCGGTAATTGGCGCAATGAATGTTCGGAGGAGCAGCGATGATTCCTTGGCCGAGCGCACCTCCTGCGGGTGGAGTGAGCACATTTCCCATTCCCCAGCCCAAAAGCAAATATGTCCTTGTACCTTAGCTGATCATAGCGCCGTCCAGATTGGGCAACGATGGGAAACATACCTTCCTATGAACGTTCATTTGGCCGATAACAGACCTGTGTAAAAAGGCCTTAGAGGGATGTTTCCATACGATAGGCCATCAAAGTCTGATAGGTGAAGGCTCCACTGGTCCCTCTGGAATGGGTCCCCAAAAGTGTTGGTTCAGAATGAAGATCCAGTCGCACATGAACCCGATTCCCCATTCTGTTCTATGGGAGTTCAAATTACATCCAAATATTCTGCTCCCCTGTACTGGGAACTCCCATAGGACAGAATGGAGAACACAGCGCTCCCCTGTACTGGGAACTCATATAGAACAGAATGGAGAACACAGCTCTCCCCTGTACTGGGAACTCCCATAGGACAGAATGGAGAACACAGCGCACCCCTGTACTGGGAACTCCCATAGAAGAGACTGGGGAACACACCGCTCCCCAGTACTGTGAACTCCCATAGAACAGAATGAAGAGAACACAGCGCTCCGCTGTACTGGGAACTCCCATAGAACAGAATGGAGAGAACACAGCGCTCCCCTGTACTGGGAACTCATATAGAACAGAATGGAGAACACAGTGCTCCCCTGTTCTGCGAACTCCCTTATAACAGATTGTAGAGAACACAGCGCTCCCCTGTACTGGGAACTCATATAGAACAGAATGGAGAACACAGTGCTCCCCTGTACTGTGAACTCCCATAGAACAGAATGGATAGAACACAGCGCTCCCCTGTACTGGGAACTCCAATAGAACAGAATGGATAGAACACAGCTCTCCCCTGTACTGGGAGCTCCAATAGAACAGAATGGAGAACACAGCGCTCCACAGTACTGGGAACTCCCATAGAACAGAATGGAGAGAACACAGCGCTCCCCTGTACTGGGAACTCCACTAGATGAGAATGGGGAACACAGCGCTCCCCTGTACTGGGAACTCCCATAGAACAAAATGGAAAACACAGCGCTCCCCTGTACTGGGAACTCCCATAGCAAAGAATGGAGAACTCAGCACTCCCCTGTACTGGGAACTCTCAAAGAACAGAATGGAAAACACAGTACTCCCCTGTACTGGGAACTGCCGTAGAGCAGAATGGAGAATACAGCGCTCCCCTGTATTGGGAACTCCCATAGAACAGAATGGAGAACACAGCTCTCCCCTGTACTGGAACTCCCATAGAACAGAATGGAGAACACAGCGCTCCCCTGTACTGGGAACTCCCATAGAACAGAATGGAGAACACAGCGCTCCCCTGTACTGGTAACTCCCATAGAGGAAAATGGAGAACACAGCGCTCCTTTGTATTGGGAACTCCCATAGAATAGAATGGAGAGAACACAGCGCTCCCCTGTACTGGGAACTCCCATAGAACAGAATGGAGAACACAGCGCTCCCCTGTACTGGGAACTCCCATAGAACAGAATGGAGAGAACACAGCGCTGCCCTGTACTGGGAACTCCCATAGAACAGAATGGAGAGAACACAGCGCTCCCCTGTACTGGGAACTCCCATAGAACAGAATGGAGAGAACCTTCTTTCCTCTAGACATTGAGGACGTCCCCTTGTTTTAGAGACAGTGCTGGGTATTAATAGATCTTGGGAGAGATCTCTAAACTAAATAACCCTAATCTTGCTAATCTTTCTGGGTATTGTAGTCCACCCAGTCCTTTTATTGTTTTTGTTGCTAACCTATTTAAGCTCTACAATGTCTTTCCTGTGCACTGGTGCCCAAAACTTTTTCAATTATCAGAGCAGGAGCCATCCCCTCGGAGCACAACACAAGTATCCATCAATCCTGTCCAGATCAATTCTAAGTGATCTATACCTTCACTGTCGGACTGGGGCTCCTAGGGCCCACAGGTGGAGTTGGTTGTAGGGGCTCACAAGTTTCTGGGCCCACCAGTGAAGGTTATTGTGGGGGCCCACCATTTGAGTTTGTAAGGGCCCACCCTACAGCTGCTGTAAATGACTGTTCCTGCCTCCTATACTCTGCCTCTTGCTTTTTGCCTATGTTTCTCTGCTTTTTGTTGCCTCTTCTGAGGATGTACATGCAGTTAAGAAACGACTCCGGGTCTGGCATTATCAGGGGCCCGCCGGGCCTTTCCACTATTCCCTTGTGGGCCAGCTCGAGCCTGTATACCTTCATCAATAAAATTTGAAATAAGGATTCTCTTTAATGAGTGTCATTATAGTGGCCAAAAAATGTCAGAAAATGACTGTCGCAGACTAACGATCCTCTCCGATCGCCTCCTCGACTGATCTTCTATCGTAGTCTTGAACATTCTCTGGTGGCCTACACCTTTTTCAGCAACAGAAGTAAAGACAACGAACCCTAACCCCAGTGAAAGAAGGAATTTTCTTAAACAATCAAGTACCCAGGTGAATCATAGATATAGACTTATTGCTATTTCCAACTACTCCCAACTTACCCTAGACTTCACCCGAGAACAGGGGTGTCAAACTCAAAAATACAGTAGGCCAAAATCATGGGCCTTGATATTTATTGAAAAAAAGTCTCACTGTGTCCTTCTTACTTCGTCCTGTGGTCTTCACAGTTCTTCTCATCTGCTGCACAGTGCGGCGTGTCCGTTTGGAGTACCCTGCTGCCTGCAGAGATGCTGGGGCTGAGAAGGAGGGTCCTTGTTTCTCCCTGTGAGCTTCTCTTATCAGTTGTTCCTCTGTATGAGTTGTTTCTCCTGCTATTGTGTCCTGTGATCTTCACCATGCTTCTTATCTGCTGCACAGTGCGGCGTCTCCGTTTGGAGTACCCTGCTGCCTGCAGAGATGCTGGGGCTGAGAAGGAGGGTCCTCATTTCTCCCTGTGAGATCCTCATCAGTTGTTCCACTATATGAGTTGTTTCTCCTGCCATTGTGTCCTGTGGTCTTCACCGTGCTTTTTATCTGCTGCACAGTGCGGCGCCTCCGTTTGGAGTACCCTGCTGCCTGCAGAGATGCTGGGGCTGAGAAGGAGGTTCCTCGTTTCTCCCTCTTATCAGTTGTTCCACTATATGAGTTGTTTCTCCTGCTATTGTTTCCTGTGGTTATCACAGTGCTTTTTATCTGCTGCACAGCTTGGTATCTCCATTTGGAGTACCCTGCTGCCTGCAGAGATGCTGGGGCTGAGAAGGAGGGTCCTCGTTTCTCCCTGTGAGCTTCTCTTATCAGTTGTTCCACTATATGAGTTGTTTCTCCTGCCATTGTGTCCTGTGGTCTTCACCGTGCTTCTTATCTGCTGCACAGTGCGGCGTCTCCGTTTGGAGTACCCTGCTGCCTGCAGAGATGCTGGGGCTGAGAAGGAGGGTCCTCGTTTCTCCCTGTGAGCTCCTCTTATGAGTTGTTCCACTGTCTGAGTTGTTTCTCCTACCATTGTGTCCTGTGGTCATCACAGTGCTTCTCATCTGCTGCACAGTGCGGCGTCTCCGTCTGGAGTACCCTGCTGCCTGCAGAGATGCTGGTGCTTAGAAGGAGCTGGAGGGGGTAAGTGCTGAGGCTCTGGATCTTCACTTCTCCCTGCGAGCTCCTCTTATCTTATCAGTAGTCCCACTGTGAGTTGCTTCTACAGTGGCCTATACCATCTCCAGTTACTGAAAGACATCTCTTGCTCTCTCCAATTACCCGCAACTTACCCTAGAACTCACCCTAGAACATTTCTTGGTGGCTTGAATCTGAGTCTTTTTACTTATTGGGCTCATTTCAAAACCTCTTGCACAACCAACATAGCATCCAAGCTACCTTCTCATTAACACTAGAATATTCCCTAGTGATCTACGTATCCAATAAAAGAAAGAAGTCAATCCAGGAGGTGCCAAGAAGAAGGATATCAATAGACCTATGGTCCTCTCCAATTACCCCTCAACTTACCCTTTACCGTACCCCAGAACATTTCTTGGTAGCCTGAATCTGCTTACTTATTTGGCTAATTTCCACTGTAACCAAGTAGGTGCGTAAGGAAAGAATATCAATAGTTGGTGGCTGACTGCTTGTTTTGCAAATAGTTACTATTCCTACCGTCCGTCCCATTGACATGCACACTCGGTCAAGCGCGCATATCTTTCCACTGGGAAGAGGAGAGGAAGACCCAACCACACTCCTCTGGTGGAATATTGAGCATTAAAATTGATCATGCTGATACTTATCCAACAGTCCTATCTCAACCTCATCTATCAATTTTCACCGATTTGGACATACGTGGTCCTCTACCTCATTCAGCTCATTCCCTGGAGGGAAAATAACTTCTCCTTAAGGGAATGGCATCTCCCTGGCAAATATCACTACATTGCAGAGAGAACAACTTTCATTGGTAAACCATGACATCGTCTGGCGGCTCACACCTTCTTCAGGAACTTCTACGACCACTGACAGAATGGTGCCAACCTACCCTTTGCTCGACACTATATGTGTCCCAGTGACCTACATTTCAAGTAAAAGGGAAGGACATTAAGGATTAACTTCTGAATAACCTAATGGTCGCCAGTGTCTTCTCTTGGGCAGATATTAATAGATTGCAGAGAGAATGACTGGTAATGGTAAACCATGACTTGTCTGGTGCCTCAAACCTTCTTCTGGAACCTCTATGAACACCAACAGAACAGGAGCCAACCTACCCTCTACTTGAGACACTATATGCCCCAGTGACCTACACTTTCAAGGAAAGAAAGGTATCTTCCAAGTGAAGGAAATTAAGGACTAACTTCCCTCGATTACCTACTGGTCTACAAAAGCTAAATACACTGCAGGGACAATGACTGTAAATGGTAAACCATGATATGGTCTGGTGGCTCATATCCTGGAACCCCTATGAACATTGACAAATGGTGCCAGACTATCCTTTGACACTCTATATGCCCGACATCTCTAGCAGAAGAAAGAAATCTTCCAAGAGAAGGACATCAAGAACTAAGAGAATGACTGTCAATGATAAACCACAATACCCATGGGTGGCTCACACCTTCTCCAGGAACCTTTATGACCACTAACAGAAAGGTGCCAACCTACCCTCTGCTTGACACTCTATATGCCCAACATCTCTTGCAGAAGAAAGAAATCTTCCAAGAGAAGGACATCAAGAACTAAGAGAATGACTGTCAATGATAAACCACAATACCCATGGGTGGCTCACACCTTCTCCAGGAACCTTTATAACCACTAACAGAAAGGTGCCAACCTACCCTCTGCTTGACACTCTATATGCCCAACATCTCTAGCAGAAGAAATAAATCTTCCAAGAGAAGGACATCAAGAACTAAGAGAATGACTGTCAATGAAAAACCACAACACCCATGGGTGGCTCATACCTTCTCCAGGAAACTTTATGACCACTAACAGAAAGGTGCCAACCTACCCTCTCTGCTTGACACTCTATATGCCCAACATCTTTAGCAAAATAAAGGTATCTTCCAAGGGTAGGACATCTATTAGTAAGAGAATGACTGTCAAAGATAAACCATAACACCCTTTGGTAGCTCACATCTTCTCCAAGAACCTCTATGACCATGACAGAATGGTGCCAACCTGCCGTCTGCTTGTCACTCTATATACCCTAGTGAGCCACATCTCCAGGAGAAGAAAGGAATCTTCCAAGGAAAGGACATAGAGAACCACCTTCCATTGATTACCTAGTAGACAACAAAGGCTCCTCTTGGACAGTCTCTGATTTAGTACCAAGGACAAAAAAAATCAGGCACCATCCATGGAGACTTCCCGAATTTGCATCCCACAAAAAAACTGACTTTGAACTCCCACATCTCTGGTCCTTCCTTCCTACGAGTTATCAGATTTCAATAATTCATAAATTTTTCCCCACCGTTCCCACTTACATGTCTTCCTGGTGGGAATAACTTGCTACGAATGTCTCTTTTGATACCAACAGGTTTTACATGCACTCTCTCCGTCGACGGGCACGGTGCCCGTTGTGCCCAACACAAGACCGTTAGCATCAATCCAGAACGGCGTCCTCCGATCTGCGCCGTAGACGACTATGCAGCATGTACGGATATTCCAGACGGCGCCGGAGTCGCAGACGACTAAACCATCTCGTTAAATCATCTGAACCCGTTTGCCTCCACCGAGTGTCAGCCTTAAAACCCGAACATTGCTACGAGTTTGTTTGCGTTTTGTCTTGGCGTGTCACATTAAATGCATTAAGAACAAGGATATGAAACAAATGTCTGAGTGAGACTCAATGATGCCACTAGAAACAAGTTGCTTTGTACATTGGTTTGACAAGTGCATTAAAAGGAGTGTATGTCAAGGAGGAGAACAGAATCTGCGCTTCACGAGCGTTCCCGGAGGTGACACTTCTGCAGGCTGAGGTGCAATTTGTCTTTCATGCAACGCTCAGACTTGTCTGGCTCTATTGTTGCTACCTGCCTCCGTCGGAGAAGAGAAAGTCAAGCTCTTCGCGAGCGTGTTCACTCGCTCTGACATGTGCTTCCTTTTATTTACTATCTGAAAAACTGGTTTGCATTGAGGAGAGGAACATCTCCCGAGTTCAGAGCCTTCCCCAACATCAAGGAGAACCCACCACTTACGCACTGCAGGGACCCTAAGAATTATCTTCTTAAAAGGACGGTAATGCTCATCTCCGATGCAATCTGATATCAGACATTTCAGACGGCAAAGGGTTGTAGCGTTCTTCAATGTAACCGAGATCGCTGCATGATCAAATATGTTCGGGGTTGTGGCGTCCAAATCAAAATCCGCACATTTTATAATACTGGTATCTTCGGGGGACCCCATGCAACGACTACAGCAGAGCGTGAAAGTTGGTGAACCCTTTGGAATTTTCAATATTTCTGCACAAAACTGATGTAAAACTACATCAGTCCTAAAAGTACCGCTTGGCACCATAGAAGAACCAGCATCACCACCACTTTGCACCATAGAAGAACCAGCATCACCTCCACATGATACCATAGAAGAACCAGCATCACCACCACATGATACCATAGAAGAACCAGCATCACCACCACATGATACCATAGAAGAACCAGCATCACCACCACATGATACCATAGAAGAACCAGCATCATCACCACATGATACCATAGAAGAACCAGCATCACCACCACATGATACCATAGAAGAACCAGCATCACCACCACATGATACCATAGAAGAACCAGCATCACCACCACATGATACCATAGAAGAACCAGCATCACCACCGCTTGGCACCATAGAAGAACCAGTGTCATCATCACATGGCACCATAGAAGAACCAGCATCACCACCACATGATACCATAGAAGAACCAGCATCACCACCACATGATACCATAGAAGAACCATCATCATCACAACATGGCACCATAGAAGAACCATGCAACGACTACAACAGACCGTGAAAGTTGGGAACACTTTGGAATTTTCGATATTTCTGCACAAATCTGACGTAAAACTACATCAGTCCTAAAAGTACAAGGTGAGTCAAGAAGTCCAAGGACACCGGCTTATTTTGGAAACAAAAGTAAAAATGACCTATCCGAATACCCGGGCAAGCAATGGTATTCTTCTACACCAGTGTTCCCCAACTCCAGTCCTCAAGGCCCACCAGCAGGTCATGTCTTCAGGATCTCCCACAGAATGCACTGACAATAATTATATCACCTGTGCAATGCTAAGGAGAACCAGAAAACATGACCTGTTGGTGGACCTTGAGGACTGGAGTTGGGGACCCCTGTTCTAGGCTATGTCCGAAACATGGCTACCATCTTGGATCATGGGCCTTGAGGACTGGAGTTGGGGACCCCTGTTCTAGGTTATGTCTGAAACATGGCTACCATCTTGGATCATGGGCCTTGAGGACTGGAGTTGGGGACCCCTGTTCTAGGCTATGTCCGAAACATGGCTACCATCTTGGATCATGGGCCTTGAGGACTGGAGTTGGGGACCCCTGTTCTAGGCTATGTCTGAAACATGGCTACCATCTTGGATCATGGGCCTTGAGGACTGGAGTTGGGGACCCCTGTTCTAGGCTATGTCTGAAACATGGCCGCCATCTTGGATCATGAGCCTTGAGGACTGGAGTTGGGGACCCCTGTTCTAGGCTATGTCCAAAACATGGCTACCATCTTGGATCATGGGCCTTGAGGACTGGAGTTGGGGACCTCTGTTCTAGGCTATGTCCGAAACATGGCTACCATCTTGGATCATGGGCCTTGAGGACTGGAGTTGGGGACCCCTGTTCTAGGCTATGTCTGAAACATGGCTACCATCTTGGATCATGGGCCTTGACGATTGGAGTTGGGGACCACCGTTCTAGGCTATGTCTGAAACTTGGCCGCCATCTTGAATCATGGGCAAGCTTTTCCAATGGGACGGTGGAATATCAAAGAAGACCAGAATTGTCGATTGCTGCAATCAGATTTGCAATATCTCTTGTGGTTCAAAAGTTATCAATGCAGAAAGTTCTCAGGTGGATTCATAACGATTGGATCCAGCTCCGTCAGCTCTGTGTCCGGCACCAGGGACAACATCTCGGACGTCTCAAATAACTGGGTGGTTGCTGTAACTTTCTGTGTTACGGTAATAACTTTTGAACCACAAATCTGCACCAATTGATTTCTGAGACAATTCTGGTCTTCTCTGATCGGTTACATGACCACCTTCCCATTGGAAAAACTTGCCCTTGATCTAATATGGTGGATTTCAAGATGGACACACAGTGGTGGAAGTATCATGGATCATACCATCTGTGACACCCAATTGTAGTAGTTTCATGGATCAAACCATCTGTGACACATGGTGGTGGTAGAATCATGGTTTGGACCTGTTTTGGTGTGTTAGGGTCAAGACAGCTTGTCATCACTAATGGAACAATGAATTCTGAAGTAAACATAGCAGAGCTGAAGCTGTTCTATACAGAGGAAACCACCAACATAGCAGAGCTGAAGCTGTCTGTATGGAGGAAACCACTAACATAGCAGAGCTGAAGCTGTCTGTATGCAGTAAGCCACCAACATAGCAGAGCTGAAGCTGTCTGTATGGAGGAAACCACTAACATAGCAGAGCTGAAGCTGTATGTATGGAGGAAACCACTAACATAGCAGAGCTGAAGCTGTCTGTATGGAGGAAACCACTAACATAGCAGAGCTGAAGCTGTCTGTATGCAGTAAGCCAACCAACATAGCAGAGCTGAAGCTGTCTGTATGGAGGAAACCACTAACATAGCAGAGCTGAAGCTGTATGTATGGAGGAAACCACTAAAATAGCAGAGCTGAAGCTGTCTGTATGGAGTAAGCCACCAACATAGCAGAGCTGAAGCTGTCTGTATGGAGTAAGCCACCAACATAGCAGAGCTGAAGCTGTCTGTATGGAGTAAGCCACCAATATAGCAGAGCTGAAGCTGTCTGTATGGAGTAAGCCACCAACTTAGCAGAGCTGAGCTGTATGTATGGAGGAAACCACGAAAATAGCAGAGCTGAAGCTGTCTGTATGGAGTAAGCCACCAACATAGCAGAGCTGAAGCTGTTTTGTGTGTAAGAAACCACGATCATAGCAGAGCTGAAGATGTTCTATACAGAGGAAACAACTAACACAGCAGAGCTGAAGCCATTCTGTACAATGGAAACCACCAACATAGTGTAGCTGAAGATGTCTATATGGAGGAAACTACTAACATAGCAGAGCTGAAGATGTTCTATACAAAGGAACCCCTCCAAAATACCAGAGCTAAAGATGTCTGTACAGAGGACACTATCAACATAGCAGAGCTGAAGCTGTTCTATACAGAGGAAACCACCAACATAGCAGAGCTGAAGCTGTCTGTATGGAGTAAGCCACCATTATAGCAGAGCTGAAGCTGTCTGTATGGAGTAAGCCACCAACTTAGCAGAGCTGAAGCTGTCTGTTTGGAGGAAACCACCAACATAGCAGAGCTGAAGCTGTCTGTTTGGAGGAAACCACCAACATAGCAGAGCTGAAGCTGTTTTGTGTGTAAGAAACCACGACCATAGCAGAGCTGAAGATGTTCTATACAGAGGAAACAACTAACACAGCAGAGCTGAAGCCATTCTGTACAATGGAAAGCACCAACATAGTGTAGCTGAAGATGTCTATATGGAGGAAACTACTAACATAGCAGAGCTGAAGATGTTCTATACAAAGGAACCCCTCAAAAATACCAGAGCTACAGATGTCTGTACAGAGGACACTATCAACATAGCAGAGCTGAAGCTGTTCTATACAGAGGAAACCACCAACATAGCAGAGCTGAAGCTGTCTGTATGGAGAAAACCACCAACATAGCAGAGCTGAAGCTGATCTATACAGAGGTAACCCCCAAAATAGCAGAGCTGAAGCTGACTGTATGGAGTAAGCCACCAACATAGCAGAGCTGAAGCTGTCTGTATGGAGTAAGCCACCAACATAGCAGAGCTGAAGCTGTCTGTACAGAGGAAACCACTAACATAGCAGAGCTGAAGCTGTCTGTATGGAGTAAGTCACCAACATAGCAGAGCTGAAGCTGACTGTATGGAGTAAGCCACCAACATAGCAGAGCTGAAGCTGACTGTATGGAGTAAGCCACCAACATAGCAGAGCTAAAGCTGTTCTATACAGAGGTAACCCCCAAAATAGCAGAGCTGAAGCTGTTCTGTGTGGAAGACACTATCAACATAGCAGAACTGAAGCTGTTCTGTATGGAGGAAACCACTAACATAGCAGAACTGAAGCTGTTCTGTATGGAGTAAGCCACCAATATAGCAGAGCTGAAGCTGTCTGTATGGAGGAAACCACTAACATAGCAGAGCTGAAGCTGTCTGTATGGATTAAGCCACCAACATAGCAGAGCTGAAGCTGACTGTATGGAGTAAGCCACCAACATAGCAGAGCTGAAGCTGACTGTTTGGAGTAAACCACCAACATAGCAGAGCTGAAGCTGTCTGTACAGAGGAAACCACTAACATAGCAGAGCTGAAGCTGTCTGTATGGAGTAAGCCACCAATATAGCAGAGCTGAAGCTGTTCTGTACAGAGGAACGGGCTAAGTTTCCTCCAAACCAATGTGCAGAAGTAATTACCAATGACTGCAAACGTTTAGATGCAGTTATCACCACACACGGCGGACAGACCAGAGACTGATAGCAAAGGTTCACATACTTTTTTCACTCACCGATACTTGATATTGAATTTTTTTTATTTTTTTTAATCTACTTTAAGATGCAGTTTTAGGTCAGATTTCTTCAAAAATATAGAAAATTTCGAGGGGTTCACAAACTTTTAACCACCATTGTATGAACCTCTTTAGTTTGGCCAAAAGTTCCACAAGTGTCCAAAAACTTCCTGCACGGAGACGCAGGCGCTGGGCACGGAGCTGAAACGTCTTTGGTTGCAATGTGAAGGCGCCGCGTGCGGCCAATAGATTTTATCTAACACAGAAGTCAGGAGAAGACGCGGCGAGGAACGGCGGCCGTGTGACTTGTATTTGCAAAGAGGCTGCAGAGCTTCTTTTTATTTTTCCGGGCTTTTATGTCTCCTCTGAGTTTTCTGCCTTTGATCCTATGTGATCTTCTAGGAGCAAACAAACCTGCAGCATGATCTACCTATTAATACTTCCAATGGGGTCATTAGAGGACGAATCCTGCAGCACATCCCGACAGCTGGGAAGAAGCTGCTCAGCGCCATGGACTCTCCCTCAAAGAGGTCCAAGAAGAAGGTGACTGGCACCGGGGACGTCATACAGACACCACTGCATGGCACCATAGAAGAACCAGCATCACCACCGCTTGGTACCATAGAAGAACCAGTGTCATCATCACATGGCACCATAGAAGAACCAGCATCACCAACACTTGGCACCATAGAAGACCAGCATCACCACCAGATGATACCATACAAGGACAAGCATCACCACCGCTTGGCACCATAGAAGGACAAGCATCACCACTGCTTGGCACCATAGAAGGACAAGCATCACCACCACTTGGCACCATAGAAGAACCAGCATCACCACCGCTTGGTACCATAGAAGAACCAGTGTAAAATTCACATGGACCCTAGAAGGACAAGAAAACCACCACCCCCTTTGGCACCATGAAGAAAAAAAGCATCACCACCATTTGGAAACCATAGAAAAACCACCCATCCCCAACCGTTGGCACCATAAAAAAAACCCAGTGCCCATCATAAACAGGGGCCCCCATAAAAAGAACCAGCATACCCAACATTTTTCCCACCATAGAAGACCAAAAATCACCCCCCATTTGGGACCATAGAAAAACCAGCACCCACCACCAGATGTTACCAAAAGAAGAGCCAGAATACCCCCACTTTGATACCATAAAAGAACCAGTGTTATCACCACTTTACACCATAAAGAAAAACATCCCCACCATTTGGGCCCCCATAAAAAGAACCAGCATAAACCACCACATGATACCATAGAAGAACCAGCTAAACCTCCAATGATCCCAATAGAAAAAAAAGCATCCCCAAATACAGGGATACCATAGAAGAACCAGCACCCACCACCACTACCATAGAAAAAACCCAGCATCAACCCCCCAAGGGAACCATGGGGGGAAGAACCAGCATCCACCAAGATGTACCTTTGAAAACCAGCACCCTTCACCACATTGTCACCATAGAAAAACCCAAAGCGTCACTATCACATGGAAACCAAGAAAAACCCAAAAACGTCCCCCATCACTTGGCACCATAGAAAAAACCAGCATAAACCACCATTTTGTACCATAGGAAGAACCGGGAAAACACCACCCTTTGCACCAAAAAAAGAACCCCCCCATCACCCCCAAACAGGATCCCTTTAAAAGAACCAGAAATTCACCACCACTTTCCCACCATAGAAAAACCCACCCTCACCTCCAAATGATACCATAAAACCGGGCACACTCCACATGATACCATAGAAGAACCGCATCACCTCCACATGATCCCAAATAGAAGAACCAGCATCACCACCACTTTGATACCACAGAAAACCCCACCCATCACCCCACATGAAAACCATAGAAAAAAACCAGCATCACCTCCACATGATACCTTTGAAGAACCGCACCCCCAAACCCCCCTTTGCACCATAGAAAAAACCAGCATCACCTCCCATAAAACCCCATAGAAGAACGAGCATCACCTCCACATGATACCATAGAAAAAACCAGCATCAACCAACCACATGATACCAATAGAAGCCCCCAGCATCCCCCCCACATGATACCACAAAGAACCAGCACACCACCACATACCATAGAAAAAAAACATCACCCCCCACATGATCCCATAAAAGAACCAGCATCACCACCATTTTGGGGGCACCTTTGAAAAACCAGCATCACCCCAAAATTTGATACCTCGAAAAAACCAGCATCCCCCCCACAGGGATACCACAGGGGAACCAGCAAAACCACCAAAAGAAACCTTTGAAGAACCAGCATCCCCTTTCCACTTTGATACCATAGAAAAAACCACATAAACCACCACTTTGCACCATGAAAAAACCAGCATCCCCTCCACATGATACCATAAAAAGAACGACCCACCCACCTCCAATGTCCCAAAAGAAAACCACATCCCCCTCCACATATCCCAAACAGAAAGAACCAGCATCACCACCATTTTTCACCTTTGAAAAAAACCAGCTCACCTCCACTTTGATACCATAAAAAGAACCAGATCCCCTTCAATGTTACCAAGAAGAACCGCATCACCCCCACTTTGCACCTTTAAAAGAACCAGCATCACCTCCACAGGGGACACCATAGAAAACCACCCAAAACACCACGTGTTACCAAAGAAGAACCCATCACCCCCAAATTTGTTACCATAGAAAAACCCAGCATCATCACCAAAATGATACCATAAAAACCCCGGGCTTTCACCCCCAACAAAAATACCAAAAGAAAAACCACATCACCACCAAATATCCCTTTGAAAAAAAAACCCAGCATCAATGAAATGTTTTGTTTAGATATAAATTTAAGATAGATAGAAAATTGGGAGATAGATAGATGGGATAAAAGGGAGATAGATAGATATGAGATAGATTATAAAAATAGATAGAAAATGAGATAGATGATAGTTTTAGAAAAGGATAGATAAAATAGTTTATGAGATAGATAGATTGATTTGGGATAGATAGATATGGGGAAGATAGATAAAAGATAGTTAGATATGGGATTTTTTGTTTGATTTGGATAGTTAATATGAGTTTGATAGATATGAGATAGATAGATAGAAAATTTAAATATGGATAGATTTTAAAAATTACATAATAGTATGAGATAGAAAGATATAAAGATAGTAGAAAAGGTATAGTTTAGATGGATATGAAAAATAAAATAGATAGATAATAGGGATAGATAGATGATAATAGATACGAGAAAATTTGATATGGGATAGATACAAAGTTTAGGGGGGGATATGGGGATAGATAGATAGATAATAGATAGATAGATAGATATGGGTTTAGATTTTTAAAGATAGATAGAAGATAGATAATAGATAGTATGGGATAGATATGAGATAGATAGATGGGATATGAGATAGATAGATAGATATAGATAATAGATTAGAAATAGAATGAGATAGATGAAAATGAGATAAAAAGTTTATGGGGATAGATAGATATGAGTTTAGATAGATATGAGAGAGATAGATAGATAGATAGAGTTTAGATGGGATAGATATGAGATAGAAAGATAGATAGATAGATAGATAGATATGGGGAGAGATAGTTTAGTTTATGAGTAGATAGATAGATATGAGATAGATAATAGATAGATAGATGGATAGATAGGAGATAGATATAAATTTAGATAGAAAAAAGATAGATAATATGAGAGGATAGATAGATATAAAGATAGATAGATAGAAAATAAATAGATAGTTTGATAGATAGATAGATATGAGTTAGATAGATAGTGAAAATGAGTTAGATAGATAGAAAATGAGATAGATAGATATGAGATAAAAAGATAGATAGGGGGATAATAGATAGGGAGATAGATAGATAGGAGATAGAAAAGATAGTTAGATAGATATAAAAGATAGATAGAAGATAATATGAGAGAGATAGATAGAAAAGAGATGATATATATGGATAGATAGATAGATTTGTTTAGTAGATAGAAAAGATAGATGGGATAGATTGATAGAAAAGATGGGAGATAGTTTAGTTTAGATAGATATGAGATAGATATGAAAAGATATATAGATAGATAGATAATGATAGAAAATAAAATAGATAGATAGATATGAGAAGAGATAGATAGATTGAGATAGATGGATATGAGAAAAGTAGATAGATTGAAATAAAATAGATAGAAAAAGATGGGAAAATGGATAGATATAAAGATAGATAGTTTAGATAGGAGATAGATAGAAGATATGAGATAGTTTATGAGATAGATAGATAGAAGATAGATTTGAGATAGATATTTTTAGTTAGATAGATATGAGAAAAGATATGAGATAGATAGATAGATAGTATGAGATAAAATAAAAATAGAAATGGGGATAAAATAGTTAGAAAAGATAAATAGATAGATAGGAGATGGGATAGGGAAATAGATAAAATAGATAGAAAATGAGAGGGGATAGATAGATATGAGATGGAAAATATAGATAGATAGATTGAAAAATAGATAATATGAATAGTTTAGTTTGATAGATATGGGATAGATAGATAGATAAAATAGAAGATAGATAGATACGGGGTAGATAGTTAGGGGATAAGATACGAATAGATTAGATATGGGATAGAAAAAATAGATAGTTTGGGGATAGATATGAGATAGATAGATAGATGGGATAGATGATAGATAATAGATATGAGATAGATAGTTAATTTGAGTTAGTTTAGATATGAGATAGATAGATATGAGTTTAGTTTAGTTTATGAGATAGATGTATGAGGGGAGATAGATTTTGAGAGGATGGGATAGTTTAGATAGGGAGTTTAAAAATAATTGATGGAGAGAGATAGATAATAGATTAAAAGATAGTTTAGATAGATTTTGAGATAAAGTTTAGATAGATAAAATAGATATGAGAGAGATAGATGATATGAGATAGATAGATAATATGAGATAGATAAAATAGATAGATAGGGATGATATGGGGTTAGTTAGATAGTTAGTTTATGAGAGAGATAAAGATATGAGATAGATAGATAGATAGAAATAGTTAGATAGATATGAGATAGTAGATAGATAGGAATGGGATAGATTTGAGTAGATGTAGATGGGAGATAGATAGATAGGAGATAGATAATAGGAGATAAAAGATAGATAGATAGTTATGAGATAGTTAGAAGATAGATAGTAATTATAAAGAGATAGATAGTTATGAGATAGATAATATGAGATAGTTTGATAGATAGATATGAGATAAAAAAGATGATAGTTTAGATGGGATAGGAGTTTGATAGATAGATAGTTAGATATAGTTTAAGATATAAAGATAGATAATAGATAGATAGATAGATAGATAGATAATGGGATAGATAGATAGTATAGATAGATAGTTTGATATGAGGAGATAGATAGATATGAGATGATATGAGATAGCTAGATAGATAGATATGGTTAAAATAGATAGAAAAGATATGAGTAGATTTTAATAGAAAAGGATAATAGGAGATAGATAGATAGATATGAGATAATTTGGATAGATAGATAGATGGGTAGAAAAGAAAAGAGAAAATTTTAGTTATTTTAAAATGGGTTATGAGATAGATATGAGTTTAGATAGATGAAAAGATATGAATAGATAGATAGATAGGGAAGATAGATAGAAAGATAGATAGATAAAAATAGATAAAAAGATGGGAAAGATAGATATGAGATAGATGGGATAAAATAATTTGAAGAGATAGATAGATATGAGAAGATGATAGAGATAAAATAGATATGAGATAGATAATATGAGATGGGATAAAATAGATTTTGGGATGATAGATAGATAGATAGTTTGAAGAAAAGGATACGAGATAGATAAATAGGGGGTAGATACGAGATAGATGGGTTAGGGGATAGATAGAAAGATAGATAAAGATATGGGATAGATATGAATGAAAAGGATGGGATGGATGGATAGATAGATAATATGAGATAGATAGATAGTTTGAGATAAAATAGATTTAAAGATAGTTTAGATATGAATAGATAGATAAAATTTAGATAGATTTGAGTTTGATAATATAAAGAGAGATAGATTTTAAAAGAGATAGATAAAATAATATGAGATAGATGATAGATATGAGATAGATAATAGATAGATAGATAGATATGAGAGAGATAGATAGTTTATGAGTTTGATGAAAAGGATAGATATGAGAGAGATAGATAGATATAGATAGATAGTTATGAGATAGATAGATATGAGATAGTTTGTTTAGATATGAGATAGATAATAGATAGATAAAGAGAGATAGATAGATTTTAAGATAAAATAGATATGGGGTTTAGATAGAAAATTTGATTGAGATAGATAGTTTATAAAGAGAGATAGAAAAGATATGAGATAGTTTAGTAGATAGTAGATAGATATGAATAGTAGATAGATAGATAGATAGATAGATATGAGAGAGATAATAGAATGGATAGATAGATTAAAGAAATAGATAAATTAGATAGAAATATGAGATGATAGAAGATATGAGATAGATAATAGATATGAAATAGATAGATAAAAGGGGAGATAGATAGATAGTTTGATGGGGAGATAGATAGATAGTAGATGATAGTTATGAATAGATAGATAGATAGATAGATAGTAGATAGATAATGATATGAGAAGATAGATAGAAAAGAATAGTTTAGATTTGAGATAGATAGTTAATAGTTTATGAGATAGATAGATAGATAGTTGATATGAGTTTGATATAGATAGTTTAAAATAGATAGGAGATAGATAGATAGAATGAGTTTTAGATATGAGATAGAAATAAGAAAGATAGAAAAGATAGTTTTAGATATGAGATAGATAGAAGTGGGATAGATATGAGATAGATAGATAGATAGATAGGGAGAGAGTTTGATAGATATGAGATAGTTAGATATGGGATAGATAGATAGATAATATGAGATAGATAGAAAGAAAAGATAGGGAGATAAAAATTTGAGATAGATAGATAAAATAGGAGATGTTTAGTTTAAAATAGATATGAGATAGATATGAATAGAAAGATAGATAAAATAGATATAGATAGATAGTTAGTTAGATGATATGAGATAAAATTTTGAGATGATAGATAGATAGTTTAGATAAGATAGATAGAAAAGTTTTTGAGATAGATAGATAGATGGGATAGATAGATAGATAGGGATGGGATATGAGATAGATAGATAGTTAGAAAATGAGATAGTTTAGATAGATTTGAGATAGATAGATAAATAGAAAAGAAAGGAAATAGATAAAGATAGATAGATAGATAGATATAGATAGATAGTTTAGATATGAGATAGATAGATATGAGATAGATAGATATGGGTGGGATAGATAGATAGAGATGGGAAAATTATGAAGGATAGATAAAATATGAGATAGATAGATAGATGGGATGGGATATGAGATAGATAGATAGATAGATAGTATGAGAGAGATAGATAGATAGGAGAGTTTAGATAGATAGATATGAGATAGATAATAGATAGATAGGAATAGAAGATAGATAGTTAGATAGATAGATAGATAGATAGATATGAATAGAATGAGATAGATAGATAGATAGATAGATATGAGATAGATAGTTATTTTAGATAAAATATAAGAAAAATATGAGATAGATAGATAGATAGATATGAGATAGAAAAGATAGATAAATAGATAGGAGATAGTTTTTGAATAGATAGATAGATTTGAGAGAGATAGTTTTAATATGAGATAGATAGTTTAGAAGATGAAATAGATAGATAGATAGATAGATATGAGATAGTTATGAGATAGATTGTTTGATAGATAGATAGATAGATAAAATATGGGGATAGATAGATATGGATGGGAAGATATGAGATAGATAATAAAAAGATAGATAAAAGATAGATAGTATGAGAGGATTTAAAAGTAGGGGAGATAGATAGATAGATAGATAGATAGATATGAGATAGAAAAGATAGATATGAATAGATAATAAGATATGAGATAGATAGATATGAGATAGATAGATAAAGATTTGGATAGATAGAAAAGATAGATATGAGATAGATAGATAATAAAATAGATTTAGATAGATATGAGATAGATAGTAGATGGGAGATAGATAGATAGATAGTTTTTTGAGATAGTTATGAATAGATATATAGTAGATAGATACATATAAATTTAGATAGTAGATATGAAGAGATAGAAAAAGATATGAGTTTGATGGGTTTTTGAATTGTAATAGAAAATTTTAAAGATAGATATGAGATAGATATGAGAAAAATAATGGGAAAGATGATAGATAGATTGAGATAGAATGAGTTTGATAGATAGAATAGATAGATAGATAGATAGATAGATTTGGGGATAGATAGTTAGTTAGATAATATGAGATAGTTATGAATAGATAGATATGAGTTTAGATAGATAATATGAGATAGATAGATAGATAGATAGATAGTTGAAAATTAATAAAGATAGATAGATAGATAGATAGAAAATTTAGATAGATAGATAGAGATAGATAGTTTATAGAAAAAGATAGATAGATAGATATAGATAGTAGATAGATATGAAAAAGATAGATAGTTTTGATATGGGGGAAAAGTTTTTTAAAAAAGGGGTTTAGATAGGATGGGAATAGATAGATAGTTATTAATATAATAGATAGATAGTTTAGATATGAATAGAAATAGATAGGGGGATAGATAGTTGATAGATAGATAGATAGTTTATGAGATAGTTTGGATAATATAGATAGAAATAGTTTGATATGGATAGATAGATATGGATGATAGTTTAGATAGATAGATAGATAGTTAGAAAAGAGATAGATGGGGGAAAAGATAGATAGTTTTGGGATAGATAAAATGATAGATAGAAAATGATAGAGAAAAGACAAGATAGATAGATAGATAGATAGATAAATAGATAGATATAGATAAAAGAAAAGAGATAGATAGTTTTAGGGGTTGGGAATAGATAGATATGGGATAGATAGATAATAGATAGAGATGATAATATGAAAATTAGAAGATAGATAATAGGATATGGGATAGTTAGATGGGATAGATATGGGATAGTTTGATAGATGATAGATATGGGAAAAATAGTTAGATAGATAGAAAAGTTAATGGGATAGGAATAGATAGATAGAAGATAGATATGAAAAAGGATAGGATATAAAGATAGATAAAATGGGATAGATATAAAGATAGATGATAGAGGGAAAAAGTATAGTAGTTTAAGGGGGAGAAGATAGATAGATTGTTTAGTTGGGGATATGAGATAGATAGAAAAGGGAAATAGATAGATATGAGATAGATAAAATAGTAGTTTGGGGAAGATAGATAGATATGAGATAGATTTTTCCGCCTATATATATTGAGTCCCCGCTGAGTCTTCCCGATGTTTAACCAGCCCGGCTCTCTCCCTCCCGCAGATGTTGCCGCACACAGAGTCCTTTCTATGTGATAAGTGCCCTCGGCAGGGACACCTGAGTGCTGTGATTG
Organism: Phyllomedusa bahiana; assembly: GCA_025379985.1. NCBI lineage: Eukaryota > Metazoa > Chordata > Amphibia > Anura > Hylidae > Phyllomedusa > Phyllomedusa bahiana. The sequence continues at coordinate 90,826 of JAODAL010007486.1, read as the reverse complement.
CTGATGTGGCGGTATAATTGCCCTTTTGCTGCACAACAGAATGTAAAAAAGGGTAATATGAGGCGGCTCCAGCGCCTCCGAGCTGCCGGGTACATGACGGGGGAAAAAGCTTTCATTTTTGTGGGAAAAAAAATTTTCTGGTAATAACCCTATTGTTTTCCTTTTTAAAATTTTAACAGACATGGGCCCCTCCGAGAGCTCGGGATCGGTCACAGCTCCATGGTGCTGCGGGGGGGATGGAGGCAGGTGGGCAGCACTACCCTCCTTGGCCATTCACAGACATGTAGCAGAGGTACTGCCTGTGACGGGGGTCCCGGGGTCAGCTCACTAGATATCTGCTGTTTGTATCACTGGCTGGTAGATGGCGCTGACGTGGTGACATGTCCTCCAGTCACATCCAAAGCTGCTTTTACCATCACTGAATTCTTACATCTTATTCTTCAGTCATTCCAAAAGCTGCAACAAAAGGTCTAATACTTCATTCACCTCCAGAGCTGAATTCACAATTCTGCTACAAGCAGAGCCGTCTTAACAGAATTATGGGTCCCTGGGCATAGCACTGCAGTGGACCCTGCCCAAATACATGGATCCACTGGCACCCTCTAGCCATTCCCCAAAAACACCCATATTATCACGCCCCACAAGACTGATTTTAAGGGCAGGGGTCTTTGGCTCCCTTCGACAATAGTTTTCTTTTTTGCAATCCTAAAAAACAAACGAAAAATAACAAACCCAAACCCAAGGATCCTGGGTAGATTCTGTATTCCTGGTCAAGCAACCGACCTGGGGCCTTTATACTTGTGGGGCCCCCGGGCAGCAATGGAAAAGATGGCCCTGGCTAGAAGTTCACCCCTTATAATGTCTAAACACTCCAATTACATTCGGAGCAGCATTCATAATTCTGCCTAGTTCATATCTGCAGTTTGTTTACCTTTAGTAATGTCTAATCCCTCCAGTCACCCCTGGAGAGCTTCAAAATTTCTGCCGTTATATCTGCTTTTGTAAATTTTTATTTGTCTAGTCCCCCCCCGTTCCCTTAGAGCTTTAAAATTCTGCTGTTTTATCGCGCTTGTTCACCTTTATAATGTATCCCCAGTCACCTTCGGAGCAGCGTTCATAATTCTGCCTGGTTGATATCTGCAGTTTGTCCAATTGTTATATTGTCTAGTCCCCCTCGTTACCTTCAGAGCAGCATTCATAATTCTGCTGTCAGTTCTTATCTGCAGCTTGTTCACCTTTAGTAATGTCTAATCCCTCCAGTCACCTTCGGAGCAGCATTCATAATTCTGTTTTTATTTTTATTTTTTTTCATTTCCTGCACATTTCTGGCTGCAAATCCACTTCGACTATGTAGTGTACAGTAGCCGGAGTGTCTCTATATATAGCAGGAGTACACACCCTTTTCTCATGTGAGGGCCACACTGTCACACAGTACCACTCCCCGGGGCCACAATAAGTAATCCTATTTGAGACCCTATAAGTAAAACAAAATAAATAAATTGTTGGGGGAGAATCAGGGTCTCTGGGTACACCCCCTTACAACAGAACTTTGTTATACCCAGTAAAGAGTCTGAGGGGTGGAGCCTGACTCAAGTCAGGACACTAAACAGAGAATACCAGTCATGCTGCCCCCGCAGGCCAAATGATGCATAACACAGTCAAAGTTTTGCCAATATTTTTTGCCAACCATGTCTATCTGGAACGACAGAGATGCAGACAAGCACGCTAAGGGGGGCGCACAAAAACACTGGGGGTCTAGAAATACTAATATGAGCAAGCTGCAAAAATGATCCAGACCTGGGGCCAAAACGCTGTAAGCAGGTCACATGACTACCCCTGACGCGCTATAGGACTATAGACCTTAGGTAGCCATTGACTTATACTCTAGTCACATCCAAATCAGCATCAGTCAGTCCCTTCCGCTCTAAGCTGGAGATGACTCAAGCCCTTCATGTATCTATATGAAATTTCCTTGCACAAACAATGGGTAAAGCTGAGCTTTAAAAGGGTTAACAAGCCCAGGTGACAGGGGGAGAGGGCGGCCTGTGCCCTGTGGTGCCAGATCGTATAGAGCATGACCACTGATCTCAGCTGCCAGCTCCTGACTGTGGGCACAGACCTGCGATGAGATGTCTGGCCACCGTCCCAGTGTGTCAGGCGTCTCCTGATATCACAACGCCCTGACTGCATTCTTACCAAATGTACGCTACTCCTCCTGCTTCACCCCCAGCCTGGGGCACAGCACCAATGTGACCGCTAGATGCCCCACACATGGCTCATAATCCCCACAGCAGGTGCCAGACAGAGCACTGGGCACTGGCAGACATCCATGCCAGTCACCACCCAGCTTACAAGGGAAGAGCGCATGTATGTAGTATTAGTGTCATTCATTAGTCTGCAGGAAACAAATTATGTACACACTCTCTCGTCAGATGACTCTGCTGACCTTGTCCTGTAATGATAATGAGGTGACACTGTTGACCGTCCCCCCTTTATAGTAATGAGATTACTCTGCTGACCCTGTCCCATGATAATAATGAGATGACTCTGCTGACCCCATCCTCTGATGACCAGAAGACACTGAAAACCCTGCCATTTAATAAAAATGAGATGACTCGGCCGACCCTCCCCCTAAAAGTAATGAGATGACTCTGCGGACCCTGTTCTGTAATGATAAAGAGATGACTCTGCTGACCCTGTCCTCTAATAATAATGCGATATCTCTGCTGGCCCTGTCCTCTAATGACTATAGGATGACTCTGCTGACCCTGCCTCCTAAAAATAAGGAGATGACTCTGCTGACCCTGTACTCTAATGATAGTAAGATGTCTCTTCCCTCTAATGAAGATAAGATGACTCTACTGACCCTTCCCTCTAATGATAATGAGATGATCCTGCTGACTCTGCCCTCTAATGATGAGATGACTGTGCTGACCCTGCCCTCTAATGACAATGAGATGACTCTGCTGACCCTTTACTCTAATGATGACTCTGCTAACCTTGTTCTATAATGATAATGAGATGACTCTGCTGATCCTTCCCTCTAATGATAATTAGATGACTCTGCTGACCCTTTCCTCTAATGATAATGAGATGACTCTGCTAAACCCTCCCTCTAATGATAATGAGATGACTCTGCTGACCCGGCCCTCTAATGATAATGAGATGACTCTGCTGACCCTTTCCTCTAATGATAATGAGATGACTCTGCTGACCCTGTCCTCTAATGATAATGAGATGACTCTGCTGCCCCTTACCTCTAATAATAATGATGACTCTGCTGCCCCTGACCTCTCATGATAATGAGATGACTCTGCTGCCCCTGACCTCTGATGATAATGAGATGACTCTGCTGCCCCTGACCCCTGATGATGAGATGACCCTGCTTCCCCTGACCTCTGATAATAATGAGATCCATTTCCTCTAATGATAATAAGATGACTCTGCTGACCCTTTCCTCTAATGATAATGAGATGACTCTGCTGACCCTGCCCTCTAATGATAATGAGATGACTCTGCTGACCCTTCCCTCTAATGATAATGAGATGACTCTGCTGACCCTTTCCTCTAATGATAATGAGATGACTCTGCTGACTCTTTCCCCTAATGATGAAATTGCAGACCCTGCCCTCTAATGATAATGAGATGACTCTGCTGACCCTGTCCTCTAATGATGAAACTGCAGACCCTGCCCTCTAATGATAATTAGATGACTCTGCTGACCCTATCCTCTTATGATGACTCTGCTGACCCCACCCTCTAATGATAATGAGATGACTCTGCTGACCCTATCCTCTAATGATGATTAGATGACTTTGCTGACCCCAACCTCTAATAATAATGTGACGACTCAGTGGACCCCATCTCCTAATAACAGGTAGATGACTCTGCTTTCATAATTCTGGTAATAGTTCATATTTGCAGCTTGTTTACTTCTAACATTGTCTAAACCCTCCAGTTACCTTCAGAGCATCCTTTATAATTCTACTATTAGTTCATAACTACAGCTTGTTCACTTTTTAGAATGTCGAATCTCTCTGGTCACATGCGGAGCAGCATTTATAATTCTGCCTAGTTGAAATCTGCAGCAGGTTTACTTATTGTCTTATCACTCTGGTTACCTTCAGAGCAGCATTCATGATTCTACTATTAGTTCATATCCGCAACTTGTTGCTCACATTCGGAGCAACATTCATAATTCTGCTTAGTTCATACCTGCAGCTTGTTCGCTTCTAATATTGTCATAATCACTCTAGTTACCTTCAGAGCAGCATTCATGATTCTACCATTAGTTCATATCTGCAGCTTGTTTCATGATATCTAACCAATCCAATCACCTTCAGAGCAGCATTTATAATTCTGCCTAGTTCATACCTGAAGCAGGTTTACTTCTAATATTGTCTTCTCACTCTAGTTACCTTCAGAGCAGCATTCATATTTCTGCTATAAGTTCATATCTGCAGCTTGTTCACCTTGAACAATATCTAAATCCTCCAGTCGCCTTCGGAGCAGCATTCATGATTCTACTATTCGTTCATATCCGCAAATTGTTCACTTTTAATAATGTATAATTCCTCCGGTCAAATTTGGAGCAACATTCATAATTCTGCCTAGTTTGGTCACTTCTAATATTTTCTAACCACTCTAGTTACTTTCAGAGCAGCTTTTATAATTCTGCTATAAGTTCATATCTGCAGCTTGTTCACCTTTAACAATGTCTAAATCCTCCAGTCACCTTCGGAGCAGCATTCATAATTCTGCTTAGTTCATATCTGCAGCTTGTTCATGATGTCTAACCAATCCAATCACCTTCGGAGCAGCAACTATAATTCAGCCTAGTTCATATCTACAGCTTGTTCACCTTTAACAATGTCTAAATCCTCCAGTCACCGTCTGAGCAGCTTTCGTGAGTCTACTATTAGATCATATCTGCAACTTGTTCACTTTTAACAATGTATAATCCCTCCAGTCACATTCGGAGCAACATTCATAATTCTGCCTAGTTTGGTCACTTCTAATATTGTCATAATCACTCTAGTTACCTTCAAAGCAGCATTCATAATTCTGCTTAGTTCATAGCTGCAGCTTGTTTCATGATCTCTAACCAATCCATTCACCTTCAGAGCAGCAATCATAATTCTGCTATAAATTCATATCTGCAGCTTGTTCACCTTCAACAATGTCTAAATCCTCCAGTCACCTTCGGAGCAGCTTTCATAATTCTGCTTAGTTCATATCTGCAGCTTGTTCACGTCTTATATTGTCCAATCACTCCGGTTCCCTCAAGAGCAGCATTCATAAATCTGCTATTAGGGAGTCCGACACCTATTTGCTTGATTGGGAAAATAGTCGTCATCGTGATAACAGCCCCGAGCTGCCGCAATGTATATACCGCCGCCGCCGCCGTGTCTACTGGAGCACAAGGGGCAGACACAGTAAATTTATGGCTTTTTTAAGTGATTTCTCCCATAAATTCTCCCCAATTGTCCTGAATAAATTTCTGTATCAAGGATAAAAAAAATCTCAAAATAGGAGATGAAAATGATTTTGTTTCACCAAATCCGAATTTAATGATTTTTTTTCTTTTTTTTTTTTTTTTTAATTGACTTTATTCATTATAGGAAGAGAGAATCATCGGGATCCGGGATGAAGCTCTCATGTTGTGGAATTAATTTGTCACGGAATAAATCTAATTTCCTACAGAAAGCCGCGGTTTGTGTATCTACAGGAATTTTTTGTTTTACGAAATGAACCGGTGGCAGATAATTAATAAGAATATTTTTTTTTTCCCAACATCTAATAATAAGCCTAAAATATAATTACCGGATAGAAAGCTGATCATGTACCACCAGCCGCGAGAAAGCGGAGAAAGCCTGATAGCGGGCGGCCCCGCAATATTCCACGTTTAGTAAAAGTGACCAGATTGGGGCAACTCACGACACCGGGTGGGTGGGCGGGGGGCGCTGCCATCAGGTTTTCCCCGGGTATCTCCAATCTGGCTTGAGACCTTCAGTTGAGCTGAAGGTCTCAGTTCTCAAGCTAGGTCTTGGTAGTAGGTTGTAGATGCTGTATGGCGCTATTATGTGCCCTGCGTTACAGTTTTAGCATTATATGGACTCTATAGAGCGTTATTTCAGCTCAGTTTGGCAGCATTAGTTGGGCAGTGAAGCAGTATTGTGTTATCAAGGTCTGCTTCATCTGCACAGACAGAGCTATGACCAGCATAGCTGAAAATAATCGGCCAATAACTGATCAAATTCACTGTAACATGACGTATTGTGGACTGCACTGAGGTCTGCTTCATCTGCACAAAGCTAAGTCCTGCACAGCACACCTAGAAATGAATGGCATATAACATTTACCAATATCACTTTAATTGTGCACTACACTGAGGTCTGCTTCATCTGCACAGACAGAGCTATGACCAGCACAGCACACCTGGAAATGTATGCCCTATAACTTTTACCAAAATCACTTTAATTGTGCACTATACTGAGGTCTGCTTCATCTGCACAGACAGAGCTATGACCAGCATACCTGAAAATAATCGGCCAATAACTGATCAAATTCACTGTAACATGACGTATTGTGGACTGCACTGAGGTCTGCTTCATCTGCACAGACAAAGCTAAGACCTGCACAGCACACGAATGGCCTATAAATTTCACCCAATTCACTGTAATTGTGCACTACACTGAGGTCTGCTTCATCTGCACAAAGCTAAGACCAGCACAGCATACCAGGTAATGAACAACCGATAACTTTTCTAAATTATCTGTAAAATTACATACTGTGCACTACACTGAGGTCTGCTTCATTCATCTGCACAGGCAGGGCTAAGACCTGCACAGCACAACTGGAAATAAATGGCCTATACCTTTTACAAAATTCACTATAACATGATTTACTGTGCACTACCCGAGGTCACTTACAGCTTGCACACACAACTAAAAATGAACGGCCTATAACTCTCACCAAACTCACGGTACCACTACATATTGTGCACTGCACCAAGGTCTGCTTCATCTGTACAGACAGAGCGTCTTTAACTTTTACCAAACCCACTATAACAGGACATATTGTGCACTATACTGAGGTCTGCTTCATCGGTAACAGCAGGCTAAACCTGAACACACAACGAAAGTAAATGGAGCCCTATACTTACCTTTTACAAAATCACTATACATACACTTTACCTGTGCACTACTCACAGATGATCGTGCTGTTTCTTTTCATCTGCACAGAGCGAAGCCACACAGCACACCTAAAAAATAACGCTTATAACCTCACCAAACTCACGGTACCACTACATATTGTGCACTGCACCAAGGTCTGCTTCATCTGTACAGACAGAGCGTCTTTAACTTTTACCAAACCCACTGTAACATAACATGATATACTGTGTACTATACCGAGGTCTGCTTCATCTGCATAGACAGAGCTATGACCAGCACAGCACAACTGGAAATTAATGGCCTATAACTTTTACAAAATTCACTATAACATGACTTATTGTGCACTACACTGAGGTCTGCTTCATCTGCACAGACCTAAGCCCAACACAGCGCACCTGGGAATGAACGGCTTATAACTCTCACCAAACTCACTGTAACACTACATATTGTGCACTGAGCACCAATGTCCTGGCTTTCATCTTACAGAGTCGGTCTATGACTTTTACCAAACCCACTATAACATAACATGACATATTGTGCATTACACTGAGGTCTGCTTCATCTGTACAGACAGAGCGGTCTTTAACTTTTACCAAACCCATTATAACATAACATGACATATTTGTGCATCTACCGGAGGTCCTTCATCAGCACAGGCAGCTAAACCAGCACAGAAAGACAGGTTATGACGGCCTATAACTCTCACCAAACTCACTGTAACACTACATATTGTGCACTACACCGAGGTCTGCTTCATCTGCATAGACCAGCACAGCACACCTAGAAATGAATGGCCTAAAACTTTTACCAAATTCACTATAACATGACTTATTGTACACTGAGGTCTACTTCATCTGTAGAATACACACACACAGCAATAATACAGCCGTTCTATTACTACAGAGCAGGGTATGCCACCCATTAGCTCTACTCACCCACTGGCAGCTCAGATGCCCCACATGTAGTGTCCTGTAGCCCCCAGACCTGGATCTGATCTGAAACACAAGAAATACTTAACAAAAATGACGAAAGAGGTCTAAAAATGCAAATAATTATTAATGCAGAATGTTATGCACACGTCAAACACCCAAAGGTCACATTAGTAATGGCTGGCACCACCTGGGGGGGGGAGGCGAGTGGACCCATAGGGTGATGACCTCAGTGCCACCAGATTAGTCATGCCTATAGACATTTCTATAAGATGCTGTTTTCGATTAAAACACAAGGACTCCTAGTGGCCGCATTGGTATTGACCAGGTAAACAGGCCTGGCGCTTGACATTCGAATATGTGAAGAAACACAGATCCTTCCAGTCCTTTCTTATCTTCATGCCGGGGATTAAGGCTTAATTAGGGTGGTGCAGGATGCGTCAGGAAGAATGTGACTGTCTTACTGACTTCAAAGGGAATGAAGACAGTGGAGCATGTGGTGAAGGCATAGCATGTGGAGCAGGGCCTCCATTTAAATAACAGAGTCGTTTCCTCAATGTCTACGTAACCAATTGATTCTGGAGAGAGGAAGACACTCTGAGCAGTCCCTGGGTCACAGAAAGGACAACATCAAGGGAAAATGCAAATGAGGCGCTGGAAGGGTTCTGTCTTGTCTGAGCGGTAAGACCCTTCGAATTAAAAACTAACCTCTTGTTTCCCATCCATCATTGGTTAGCAGCCTGTATTCTAACGCTTGAAGGATCCACTCCTTTATTATCAGGATACACCACCTTCAAGAATGCTGGAAGAATCCTTGTTTCACATCCAACTTCTGGAAGACCTCCTCAATTAGAATATTCAGATATTCATGTCTCTGCTAAGCATCATGAAACCCTTAAAAAAAAAAAAAAATCACAGAGAGATCAATCTTTTTCTAAGAACTAATAGCTCAAAGGCAAGACACCCTTGTCTGGATGGCTTCCTCGATGGCAGACCTCCATTATCTCCTCACTCTACCCTTTCCAATAGACCTCAATTATCTCCTCACTCTTCCCTTCTGGTAGATCCACCTCTAACAATTCAATCTCTCTCAATCTCCTTTCCTTAGATCTCCATTATCTCCTCACTCTTCCCTTTCCAGTAGACCTCCATTATTTCCTCAATTTTCCCTTCCGGTAAACTTCAATTATCTCCTCATGCTTCTCTTACAGTAGACCTCCATTATCCCCTCACTCTTCCCTTTCGGTAGAGCTCCATGATTTTTTCACTCTTCCCTTCTAGGAGAAGGAGAACTCTTACAACCATTGTCTTGAAGGCTCATGATGTAGCCCCTTCACATAGACATTCATAATCTCCTCACTGTACCCTTCCACTAGACCTCCACTATTTCCTCATTTTCCCTTCCAGTAAACCTTCATTATCTCCTCACTCTTCCCTTCCAGTAGGCCTACATGCTGTCCTCCTTCTTCCATTCCATTATCTTCTCATTCTTCCCTTTCGGTAGACCTCCAGTATCTCCTCACTCTTCCCTTCTGACCTCCCGCATCTCACTTCTAAGAAGAGCAACACTCTCCAACCCTTGTCTTGAAGCTCTGTGAATGTAAGCACTCCTACTGTAGACCTTTATATACTTCACACACTTCCCTTTTGTAGACCCCATTTCTTCTTCACCTTCCATTCATAATAGGTTAATTATCTCCTCACTCTCCCCTTTCAGTAGTCTTACATGATTTCCTCACTCTTCCCTTCTGGTAGATCTCCATTATCTCCTCACGCTTCCCTTCTAGTGCGCACCTCCATTCACTCGTCTCCCTTCTGAACTCCCTTACATCTCCTTCTTAAAAGGGGAAGGACACTCTCATCCAACTCTTCTGTCGTGAAGCTCTTGATCGGAGCCCCCTTACGGTAGACCTCCATCATCTCCTTACTCGTCCCTTTTGGTAGACCTCCATTATGTTCTCATTCTTCCCTTGTGGTAGACCTCCATTATGTTCTCACTCTTCCCTTCTGGTAGACTTTCATTATCTTCTTACTTTTCCCTCCTGGTAGACCTCCATTATCTCCTCACTCTTCCCTCCCAGTAGATCTCCATTATCTCCTCACTCTTCCCTTTTGGTAGACCTCTTTAATCTCCTCACTCTTCCCTTTTGCTAGTATTCCATTAAGTCCTCACTCTTCCAACCCTTAATGAGAATAAAAAAAAACAATAATGTCATCTTTGTATAAAATCAACAAAAACCATCAAGCGATGCCTATCATACGAGCGAGACCTTGTATGAGGTCCATTATCTCCTCACTCTTCCCTTTTGGTAGACCTCTTTAATCTCCTAACTCTTCACCTTCGGAAAACCTCTATTATCTCCTCACTCTTCCCTCCTGGTAGACCTCCATTATCTCCTCACAATTCCATCCGAGTAATTCTCCATTATCTCCTCAATCTTCCCTTTCGGTAGACTTCCATTATCTCCTCACTCTTCCCTTTTGGTAGACCTGCATTATCTCCTCACTCTTCCCTTTCGGTAGACCTCCATTATCTCCTCACTCTTCCCTTTCGGTAGACCTCCATTATCTCCTCACTCTTCCCTTTCGGTAGACCTCCATTATCTCCTCACTCTTCCCTTTCGGTAGACCTCCATTATCTCCTCACTCTTCCAACCCTTCTGCGTACGCATTTCCTTCCATATTGCAGGCATGCCGTATTTGCCGAGAATAATAGAAAAAAAAAAGTCATCTTTGTATAGTGAGAAATCAACAAAAACCATCAAGAGGTGCCTGTCATACGAGCGAGAGATCTGCATAAATGAATGCCATTATCTATACGGGATCTATTTTGCATGTGATTTGAATACAGTTACATACCGCCTGAATGAAAAGTGGCTTTAAGGAGGGTAAATATTATTATGGAAATGCGCTTTTGGACAGTTAAGGAACCAATTCTATGTAGCTTTTTGATTTTTTATTCATAGAGATATGTTTTAAAATTCATAGGCTGATGTTCTATCCACTCTGAAGAAATTTTTCCTCTTCCAACCCTTGTCTTGAAGGTTCTTGATGGAGCCCCTACTGATAGATATCTATTATCTCCTGACTCTTCCCTTCCTGTAGACCTCCATTGTCTCCTTACTCTTCCCTTGCAGTAGACCTCCATGGTCTCCTCACTCTTCCCTTCCAGTAGATCTCCAATATCTCCTCACTCTTCATTTCTAACCTCCAATATCTCCTTCTAGTAGAAGGAGCACTATTCCAATCTGTGTCTTAAAGGCTCTTGATGAAGCCCCTAATGGCAGACTTCCATCATCTCCTTACTCTTCCCTTGTGGTAGACCTCCATTATCTCCTCACTCTTCCCTTTCAGTAGACCTCCATTATCTTCTCACTCTTACCTTCTGTTAGACTTTCATTATCTCCTTACTTTTCCCTCCCAGTACACTTCAATTATCTCCTCAGTCTTCCCATTTCATATTCCTCCATTATCTCCTCACTCTTCTCTTTTGGTAGACCTCTATTATCTCCTCACTCTTCCCATTTGTTAATCCTCCATTCTCTCCTCACTCCCCTTGTCGTATCCTCTCATTAGTTCTCATTCAACTCTTCCCTTGTGTTAGTCCTCCATTATCTCCTCACTCTTCCCTTTTTGTAGTCCTCCATTATCTCCTCACTCTTCCCTTTTGGTAGACCTCCATTATCTCCTCACTCTTCCCTTTTGGTAGTCCTCCATTATCTCTTCACTCTTCCCTCCTAGGAGACCTCCATTATTTCCTCACTCTTCCCTTGTGGTAGTCCTCCATTATTTCCTCACTCTTCCCTTGTGGTAGTCCTCCATTATCTCCTCACTCTTCCCTTTTGGTAGTCCTCTATAATCTCCTCACTCTTCCATTTTGGTAGTCCTCCATTATCTCCTCACTCTTCCCTCCCGGTAGACCTCCATTGTCTCCTCACTCTTCCCTTTAGGTAGACCTCCATTATCTCCTCACTCTTCCCTTTCAGTAGACCTCCAGTATCTCCTCACTCTTCCCTTTCGGTAGACCTCCAGTATCTCCTCACTCTTTCCTTTTGCTAGACCTCTATTATCTCCTCACTCTTTCCTTTTGTAAGTCCTTCATTATCTCCTCACTCTTTCCTCCCAGGAGACCTCCATTATCTCCTCATTCTTTCCTTTCGGTAGACCTCCATTATCTCCTCACTCTTCCCTTTTGCTAGACCTCTATTATCTCCTCACTCTTTCCTTTTGTAGTCCTTCATTATCTCCTCACTCTTTCCTCCCAGGAGACCTCCAGTATCTCCTCATTCTTTCCTTTTCGGGTTAGACCTACATGATCTCGCTCACTCTTCCTTTCGTAGACCTCTATTATCTCCTCACTCTTCCCATTTCGGTAATCTACCATATCTCCTCACTCTTCCCTTTTTGGTCAATCCCTCCAATTATCTCCTCACTCTTCCATTTCGGTAGACCTCCATTGGCTCCTCACTCTTCCCTTTAGGTAGACCTCCATTATCTCCTCACTCTTCTCTTTTAGTAGACCTCCAGTATTTCCTCACTCTTCCCTTTTGCTATACCTCCATTATCTCCTAACTCGTTCTTATTTGATAATCCTTCATTATCTCCTCACTCTTTCCTCCCAGGAGACCTCCATTATCTCCTCACTCTTCCCTTTTGGTAGTCCTCCATTATCTCCTCACTCTTCCCTTTCAGTAGACCTCCAGTATCTCCTCACTCTTCCCTTTTGTAAGTCCTTCATTATCTCCTCACTCTTTCCTCCCGCTAGACCTCCATTGTCTCCTCCACTCTTCTTTCAAGCACGACGTCCATTACCTCCTCACTCTCCAACCTTCGTCTACAATTCCTTCTCATATTGCAGTCATGCCGTATTACCGGAGCCTTCCTACAATGCTCTCGTAATGTTCTACAAAAACCTAAATGTTGATATTGAGTGTTCCTTTAAAGTTTTTAACGACAATAGATAAAAAAATAATCTTGTATAGTGAGATAAGCAACATACCAACCTTCAACGGGACTGGCAATACGAGCGAGTTAAGTTCTGCTGATAGAATGCCATGACTAGACGGATCTATTTTCATGTATTTGAGATACGTAGTATACCGCGCAATGAAGAAGGCTTTAAAGAGGTTATACATATTATGGAAATGCCGCTTGTCGTTTTTCGCGTTAAGGAACCGGGTTCTATTTCTCTGGTTTTTCTTTTTAATTTTCACCAGTGGAGAATAAAATACATATGTGAAGTTTCGTTTCTCCTTCTTATACGAATTTTTTTTTCCATTTGAGGCATAATAAAGCGATACCCTCGAATTCCTCGCCGGCACGTTCGGAGTGCTATAGCCCTGTGAATGGGAATATACTGGATGTGTATAGTGCGCTGTTTAAGGACATTTACATTGCGCCCGACGGGGTCAAGAGATGAGAAGTGCCATCTATTACGGAGAAACGTATGCGGCTGATGACGGCGAGGGTTATGGCTTCCTCTTAAATGTAATCCTCGCTGCTCTTCTGACTCCGCGAGAGACACATCTGGTCGTTTTCAGATTCCCCTCGGATTCTCGACTTCAAAGGGAGTTAGAAAGAATAACAAATACATGTCCTGGCATCGAGAGGAGAGATCGGAACAGCAGGAGAGACTGGTAAAAACTGTCCTTATTTGACTGCGAGTGACAAGCGCCGCGGCGGTGCGTGCGAGACTAGACCGCAAGGATCGAAGCCAGACCGACGCTTCTCTTATCAATGGGGGGATCCAGGTGTCACTGGGAGAACAGATAATGTGGGGATTAGAGAACGACTGGAGCTACAGCGAGACTATCGTCGGCCCATTCTTGCTGTTCACCTCTCCGATATCAGGAACCCCCAGCAAATGAAAGGGTCCTTCCTGGGACAGAAAGACAGTGACCCGGAGGCAACACTGCACATAACCCCCATAACAGTGTCGGACTGGGGGGCCTAGGGCCATCAGTGGAATTTCATTCTGGGGGCCCATCTTTGGAGTTGATTCTTGAGTTGTCCCCCAGTCGAATTGAATTCTTGAGTCCCATTGAAGTTGATTCTAGTACACCAGTGAGTTGGTTCTTTGGGGCACCAGTGCGGAGATGCGTTTCTAGAGGCCCACCAGAGAGGAGTCTTGCAACCAGTGATATGATCTTGGGGCCCACTGGAATGATTCTTGGGAGCCACAGTGAAGTTGATTCTTGGGGCCTACCGCATAGAGATAATTCGGGGCCACCATAAGAAGCATTCAAGTGGCCACCAGTAGAGTAGTCTTACAGGGCCACCATGAGTTTATTCTGCAGCCCACCATGACTGAATCTGGGGCTCACACCCGATGGCGAGGTTTGTTCTTCGGCCACCAGTAGAGGTACGCCTTGAGGCCCATCATTAGAGTGAGATTCTAGGGCCACCATTGGAAGATGATCTTGGGGCCAACCCCAGTGGTGATGATTCGTGGCCACAATGAGCTCTGATTCATGTGATCCACCATGGAGCTGAATTCTAGCCCACCAGTGAGGAGGTCGATTCTTGGGCCCTACCAGGTGAGTTGATTCTCTTTGGGGGCCCACCAGTGGAGTTGTTCTTGGGGATCCCACCAGTTGAGGTAAGCCTGGGGCCGCAATCATTAAGTTGAGTTCTCTTGGGCGACGGGAGGGGGGGGGCGGTAATGTGAGGCGGAGTGAAAAAATGTGTGGTGGTGTGAGGAAAGGCTGAAGGGTGCACGTTATAATGTTGTTGGGGAAATATTAGTGAGAAAAATGTTGTGGAGTAATAAAGTATAAGTAGGTATGAAGATTAGAGAGTAGGGAAGAGAAAAGGGAGGAAAAAAATTATGGTGTTATTTTTAGAATTGAGAATATGGAAATATGGTAATTGGGAAAGGAATAGTATTTAGTATAATTATTGTTGTTTATCTATGGTGAATGTAATGTATTTATTTTTTAGAATTGGGGGGTTTTTGAAAAGTTGGGTGAGCTTGGATGGTTTGTAAGGAATGAGAGGTTTAAAAAAAAAATTTATGTTGTATTAAATTAGTTTTTGATTGGAATGGTGTGATTAAAAAGATGGTTATGATTAAATTTTTTACCTCAGGGAGACCACTTGGGTGGATTTTCTATAAGTCTATGTTGATTACATTGGTCAAATCCAAAACCTAAAAACCAACTGAAATTTCCTCGCGAGTGGACTGACCCTTAGGTCCTCATCTCTGGTCCATCACTTTGTATATGACTAAACTCAGGATGAGCAGCATTGTAAGTCTATGATATGTTACAGTAAGGGTATGTTCACACCGTGTATTGTGCAATACGCCGGGTGTTTTGGAAGCACGTGCTGATCAACGAGTATTTTCAAAGCACGTGGGGCCGGCAGCGGCGCGTAATCACCGCGAACAATCGACATAGCAATTGAGCCCTCGGCGTGGTACAATCCTATCGATATTGTACATCGTGGTGGGGGGTGGAGGCAACACCTAAGGGGGGGGAGGGAATTGTTTCCCACAGCATCAGCTTTGTCGGGGAGCGACGCGCAATCCATAGCTCTCTGTGAGAGCTATGAAGTACCGTAATTGCGGCGCGCATTTCACCTCGTATAAAGCGCAGTATGCAGCAAAATACATGACAAAATAAACCGTACACATAGCCCTTGACAGATAATCATGAGAGTAGATAATATGAGATAGACGGGATAATAGATAATTAAGATAGGAGATAGATAAGAGTAGTAGATAGATAGATAGATATAAGATAATAATATTTATATGGCATAGATAGGAATAATACGATAGATAGATAGGAGATAGATAGATAGATTATAAATATTACGATTGGGATAGAATAGATAAGTTCAAACGATAATAATAGCATAGATAGATAGATAGGAAATAATATTATGGGCATATAATAGATAGAGAACAGATAATAGATAATAGATAGATATGCGGTTAGATAGGAGATAGATAGATAGGAATAATAGATATAGATAGTGGGAATGGGGGGATAGATATGGATAAAAGATATGGAGATAGATAATAGAGAATAGATATGATATGGGATATATAGATAAGGAGATAGAATAGATAGGAGATAATAGATATGGACATAGATAGATAGAAAGATATGAAATAGATATATATGGGATAGATAATACTGAGACACTTAGATAGATATTGAGATAGTTATATATGGGATAGATAGATATGTGATAGATATAGATAGATTATGAGATAGATAATCTAGGATAGATAGATAGATATATATGAGATAATAGATAGAGAGAGGAGAAGCCGAGATAGATAGACTAGATAATTCTAATAGGCGTAACAGAGAATCAAGATTAGATAATGAGATCAAGATATATGAAATAGAGACTAGATAGATATGAAGAGATAGATAGATATAGATAGATAGATAGGAGATAATAGATAGATAAATAATGAACATAGGAAGATAGCAGAATTTTGAATTCTGATATGATATGGGATAAAGACAGCATAAATCAAGATAAAGAGAAAAGATAGAAATAGATAATAGTATAGATAAGATATGAGATAGATAATATAATAGATTTGAATTAGATAGTATGCGGATAGATAGAATAGATAGGAGAGATGAGATAGATAGAGATAAGATAGATAGATATGAATATATAGAGAAATAAGAGATAGAGAGCTGGAGATAGATAGATATATACAAGAAATAGGAATCATGATTCATCAAACATTACAGTGTGCAATGCGATCCGTACATCAGTGAGTTATCAAGAAGTGTTGACCATTGAGCTGTAGAATGATCTCCATTTGCCCAGGGGCCGACACTGTATGTCACGCTGCGCCACAATTCGGTGTCCCTTTCACAGCCCAAAAACGCTGGTGCAGCCCTGTTCCCAAAATAGGCCATTATTGGCTAATTTATTGTAATGCGCGCCTGAGATCGGGAAGTGTCTCTGCGCAGCGTTGCACACCACAACCGTACGATTCTACACATTCTATCGACGGAAGCGAAACGCAAAACATTTAGAACAACCAGACCAAGATGACAAGGGCTTTACTGACAGTACTATCCTGATTGTCCTCGTTTGCGAGCTAGTAATCCTCACAAATCTATGACCCGCAGAAAACATCCTATACATTCTAGGCGCATTCTACGCTACTAATGGGCGCAAAAAAAATGGCGTCTGGGCGCAAATATCATACATGTCTCCCCAGGTCTCATAGTGCACCTCAGCTTATTACCTATTATCTATAGCACGGTCGTTAAGCAGCAGCAATTACTACATGTATCATCGCTTTTCCATCCTCAGTGTAAACCAGAAGGAATTTTTTACATTCTAATAAAGCCTCTTTAGTTTGGGGGTTCCCTGTGGCCGGCCGGGCCGCTCCCCCTCCGCAGGGCTGTGTAGGCCTCAGGATTAGCACTACAATGCCTTCCTCCCGCCGCCTCCCAGGCACTGGTGCTGCCGTATGGAGGCTTTAAATAGATCTTGGAGTTTTCTGAGGTCACGGCAGCGGCAGGAATGCAGCTCTGGATGTTTTCAGCCTTGTATGCAAATAGTGTATAAGTTGAGCTACTATGTATAGACGGGAAATAGGAAACATGTGCTACTGCCGGGATGAATGAATGAGTAAGGATTACCAGGCCTGGAAGCGTAGAACATGAGCGCGGGTAAACTGAGGACGGGGAACACTCGCTCGGCAGCACGACGCACTTCCTGCAGAGCCGAGGACTGCACCGCCTGATGTCAGCGCCTAATCTCTGCTCAACCTTGTTCTGTTACCATGTAACTGCGCTCCCGTGAGTCACTGTCGACCTGTCACAACACCCGGAGGTGGGGGATATTCTGCACCTGCACATACTCCTGACGGGGATATACTGCTCCTCACAATCACACACTCGGCTGGGAGATACTGCACCTGCACATACACACGTGACGGAATATACAGCACGCTCACATACACCTGAGACGAAATCATAATGCACCTGCACATACACCTAGACGGGATATACTCCCCTGCAGCATACACCTGACGGGGATATACTGCACCTGCACATACACCTGACGGGGATATACTGCACCTGCACATACACCTGACGGGAATATACTGCACCTGCACATACACCTGACGGGAATATACTGCACCTGCACATACACCTGACGGGGATATACTGCACCTGCACATACACCTGACGGGAATATACTGCACCTGCACATACACCTGACGGGGATATACTGCACCTGCACATACACCTGACGAGAAAAAAATCTGCACTGCACATACTCCTGACGGATATACGCTCTGCACATACACCTGATGGGAATATACTGCACCTGCACATACACCTGACGGGGATATACTGCACCTGCACATACACCTGACGGGGATATACTGCACCTGCACATACACCTGACGGGGATATACTGCACCTGCACATACACCTGACGGGGATATACTGCATCCGGTCACATACACAGACAAGTGATATACAACACCTAGGACATGACACCTGACGGGGATATACTGCACCTGCACATACACCTGATGGGAATATACTGCACCTGCACATACACCTGACGGGGATATACTACACCTGGACATACACCTGATAGAATATACTGCACCTGCACATACACCTGACGGGAATATACTGCGACATGGCACATACACCTGACTGGAATCCTACTGCACCTTGCGACATACACCTACGGGGATATACAGCACCTGCACAATACACTACGTGGAGTATAACTGTCACCTCCACATACCCTGACGCGATCTATACTGTCACCTGCCACATACACCTCACGGGATATACAATGCACCTCGCACATACACCTAACGGAATATCACTCGCACCTGCACATACACCTGACGGAAATATACTGCACCTGCACATACACCTGACGGGGATATACTGCACCTGCACATACACCTGACGGGTATATACTGCACCTGCACATACACCTGACGGGGATATACTGCACTGCACTATACACCTGACGTGGCATATAACTTGCCCATGCTACATACTACACACAGAGGGGGATATATCTCTCACCTGCAACATACACACCTGAATGCAAAATCTCATACTGCACCTGCACATACACCTGATGGGAATATACTGTACCTGTACATACACCTGTAGGATAGACTGCACTCTGCTAATATCACCATAGACGGGAAATATCACAACACCTGGACATACACCTGACTGGGATATAGCGTCACCTCACATACACCTATGGGAATATACTAGAGCTTGCTCGCCGTGCACATAACACCTGACGGATATACTGCACATGCACAGTCACCTGACGGGATTTACTGCATCGGCACATACACCTGATGCTAATATCAATACGGCACATATCTTACACCTGATGGGAATATACTGTACCTGTACATACACCTGACGGGAATATACTGCTCCTGCACATACTCCTGAAGGGGATATACTGCACCTGCACATACACCTGACGGGATATACGCACTGCCATATAAACAACCTGACAGTTAGTCGGCACCTGCACATTATCCTGACGGATATACTGCACACGCACATACTCCTCGACTGGATATACCTGCACCTGCACATACACATGAGGGGATATACTGCACTCACAGACACCTGACGGGATACTATCCGCACCTGCGAACATACACCTGATTGGAATATACTGCACCCTGCACATACACCTGACGGGGATATACTGCACCTGCACATACACAGACGGATATACCAACCTTCACATACACCTGATGGAGATATTCTGCACCTGCACACTACACCTACGGGGATGATACTGGCACCTGCACTACACCTGATGAGAATATACTGCCCCTAACATACACCTGACGTATATACTGCACCTGCACATGTTCCTGAACGTGGATATACTGCACTGCACTATACCTCACGGGAACTCTAACTGCACCTGCACATACACCTGACTCTGGTAGAACACGGCACCCGCACATACACCTGCTGGGGAATATTCATAACCGTGCACCTGCACATACACCTGATGGGAATATACTGCACCTGCACATACACCTGACGGGAATATCATACTGCACCTGCACATACACCTGACGGGGATATACTGCACCTGCACATACACCTGATGGGAATATCATACTGCACCTGCACATACACCTGATGGGAATATCATACTGCACCTGCACATACACCTGACGGGAATATACTGCACCTGCACATACACCTGATGGGAATATACTGCAAATGCACATACACCTGACGGAAATATACTGCACCTACACATACACCTGACAGGAATATCATACTGCACATACACCTGACGGGTATATACTGCACCTGCACATACACCTGATGGGAATATCATACTGCACATATACCTGACGGGAATATCATACCGCACCTGCACATATACCTGACGAGGATATACTGCACCTGCACATACACCTGACGGGGATATACTGCACCTGCACATACACCTGACGGGGATATACTGCACCTGCACATACACCTGACGGGGATATACTGCACCTGCACATACACCTGATTGGAATATACTGCACCTGCACATACACCTGACGGGAATATCATACTGCACCTGCACATACACCTGACGGGAATATCATACTGCACCTGCACATACACCTGACGGGGATATACTGCACCTGCACATACACCTGACGGGAATATACTGCACCTGCACATACACCTGACGGGAATATCACACTGCACCTGCACATACACCTGACGGGAATATCACACTGCACCTGCACATACACCCGACGGGAATATCACACTGCACCTGTACATACACCTGACGGGGATATACTGCACCTGCACATACACCTGACGGGAATATCATACTGCACCTGCACATACACCTGATGGGAATATACTGCACCTGCACATACACCTGATGGGGATATACTGCACCTGCACATACACCTGATGGGAATATCATACTGCACCTGTACATACAGTCCTGATTAAATATCACTGCACCTGTCACAAACACTGACGAAACTCATACTGCACCTGCACATACACCTGACGGGAATATCATACTGCACCTGCACATGCTCCCTGGACGGGAATAATCATGACTTGCACCTGCACATCACCGGGACGTGTGTTCAAATTAGGTCTGTGATTTTGATGTTCGAGGAGGTGGCGTGCGCTGTCTACTTACAAATCTGTGTATATGGAATATCATACCTCACTGCATCATACACCTGACGGGAATCTCCATACTAGCACACATCACCTATACACCTGACGGGATTATACTACCGCCTCTCTCTTTCTATCTGCACGATACAGCTGACTGGAATATAACTGCAACCTACACATCACACTGCGGGGATATACTACACTGCACATACTACCTGACGGGGGATATCATTACTGCACCTTCACATACACCTGACGGGGAAATACTGCACCTGCACATACACCTGAAGGGAATATCATACTGCACCTGATACAAATGCACCTAGACGGTAAGCATACTAGAGCACTGCACATACATACTGACGGAAATTATCATCACACACTGCAACCTGCCATCCATACTCGCTGACTGGAATAGAACTACATCCTCACAAATATATCTTATATATACACATACATAGAGCTGTACGGGGATATCATACTGCACCTGCACATACACTGATGAAATATAACTAATGCACCGACACATACAACTATGTGAATATCTAACTGCACTGCAACATACACCAGATGGGATCATACTGCACCTGCACATACACCTGACGTTCAGAAAGAATAAAACCCAAACAACTTATTTCACACATACTGACACCTGCACATACACCACGGGAATACTGACTCAGCACCCTCACCAACACCTGACTGCGGATATCATCTGCTCCTGCGTCATACACCTTTATGGGAATCTCATATGCTCACCTGTACACATAACCTGAACGGAAATATACAGGTCACTCTGCACATCCACCTGACGTGATCATCAAACTGCACATGACAGACACCTGAGTGAATCTACTGCAGCATACACCTACGGGGCATCATACTGCACCGCACATACACCTGAACTGATATCACAGCTGCACTTGCACATACCTGATGGAATATACTGCACCTGATCACATACACCTGACGAGGAAAAACAGGCACCTGCACATACACCTGACGGAATATACTGCACTGCACATACCCCTGACCCGATACTAACAGCACCTGCACATACACTGACGGGTAATATACTTGGCACCTGCACATTACACCTTACGCGGAACATATCTTTGCACTGCACATACACCCTACGGGTATATACTGCACCTCGCACCTACAACCTGCGGACATATCATAACTGGCACTGCACCATACACCTGAATTGGCGTAATATACTGCACCAGCACAATTACACCTGACGGGAATATCATACTGCAACCTGAACATTACCACCTACGTGAATACTACTGTAACCTCACATACACCTGACGAGAATATACTGCACCCACATACAACCTGTGACGGGTATACTGCACCTACACAATCACCTGACAGGAGTAATATCATACGCACCCTGCACATACACCTGATGGGAATAACATGCACCTGCACATACACCGACGGAGGATACTACTCCGCACTGGCACATAACCCCTGACAGGAATATTGACTTGCACCTGCACATACACTGACAGGAATATCATACTGCACCTCTACACCTGACGGGAAGATCAGACTGCACCGGCACATTCACACCTGACGGGCAATATACTGTACCGTACAATACACCTGATACGAAGTATCATCACTGCACCTGCACATACACCCTACGGGTATATCATTCTGCACCTGCACATACATGTGATGGGAATATACTGCACCTGCACATACACCTGACAGGGATATACTGCACCTGCACATACACCTGACTGGATATCTACTGCACCTCTACACATACACCTGACAGATATACTGCACCTGCACCATACACCTGACAGGAATATCTCATCACCTGCAACAATACACCTGATGAGGAATTCACACTGAGCACCTCACACATACACCTCGGGAATAACTGCACCTGCACATATCACCATGACAGTGATATCATACTGCACCTCCACATATCACCCGCAGAAAATCTACTGCAACCTATCTTACACCCGTCGCGGGTTATCTTACTGCTACACCTGAACATACACCCACGGGGATTATCATACTGCACCCAATGCACATACACCCGACGGGATATCATACTGGCACCAGCACTACACCTGACTGAGAGGATATCATACTGTCACCCTGCATATTTTTATTTATATTACACAATTATTTTTCTATTTTTTCATACACTGACAATATAACTGCACGCTGCACATACACCTGACGAATATACTTCGACACCTGCACATACACCAGTACGTCGAATATACTCAACCGAATATCACGGTGCTGATATCCTACCAATATTCTCACTCATGCACCCAACCTGATGAGATAAATCTCACGCTGCACTACACCTGACGAATAATACTGCGAACTATCATACACCTAGGGGATATTCATGCTGCACCTGCACACATTCACCATGTATTGGGATACTACTGCACCTGCACAGACCCTATCGGATATCATACTGCATTCCTGCACATACTCCTGAATGATTTAAACTGCACCGGCTACATTCACCTGAAGGGATCACTTCATACTTCACCTTGCACATACACCTGCACAGAACATCAGAGCGCAGCTCTGAAGCCTCAACAGTTGTCACTATCCCTTCCCTCTCCACAGTGAACATTTAAAGACCAGCACTCGTATTAGTACCGAACAATATAACATTATTATTCTACCTCCTCAGTTAAAAGAAAAAAAAAAGTTAATAAATATAAGGAAAATAGAAAGAAACAAGGCCTAATCATTATATAATGAAAAGTTTTGCAACTTTCCAATGTACCTTGTGCTTTGACTCCTCTCTTATCATTTTCAAGATCCACACAGACGCGAGTTGGGGTCGAGAAGAAGGTGACTTACAACCTTTCTCTGTTTTCTCCACATTTTTTAAGATCTCTGCTTGCTGTCAGTGAATAAGAACATTCTACAATGGTATCCAGCCTAAAACATCGTCCTCCCTGCAGCGCACATTTCTCTCCTTTACAATGTATCAGAGGTTTGTGTAGACTTGATGCAACTGTAACGAGAACAACCTGCACTATCTTCGTTTTCAGCGCCTAAAGGTCTGTTCCCTTTCACTGACAGCAAGCTAGATTGAAAGAGAAGCAAAAATTCAAAATTTTTGTTTAAAAATTTTGCAGAATGCCCCTTTTAATTGCACAAGAAGGTTGAGCTTTCTTATTTACTATTCTGTTTTTCCTTTTCAAACTTTTGCCAGATTTTTTTGCTGTCAGTGAACAGGACAATCCTTGACACCCCATTTGACATAATTCTTTTTTAAAAATTTGTAAAATGCAGAAAGTGTTCGAGGATTCAATGTCTGTAACAATCCTGCTGTGAAAGGGGTATTGGGACAATGGGTTTTCATGACAGAAGGGAGGCCCTAAAAATAGTGGGGGAATTTGAAACATGGTATATTAGAAAATTGCAGAACTTCTCGTCATTCTAAAATGATGTATTTGGACTGTATTAGGTTTCAGCTTCTCAGGTAAACAAGATGGTTTCCATTCACTGAAGAAAGTGAGGTTGATAGAGTGAGAATTTTAAATTTAAAGTATATTAGAAATTGAGAATTTTTCTCATTTAAATTTAAAAAAAATTTCTGATTTCTTATATCCCTTTTTGGTTTATTTACTTACCATTATCAAGATTTCCTTGTGTCAGTAAAAAAGGAAATTTCATTGACATCCCATCTTAGATAATTTTTCCTAAATTTTGTAACCAATGCAGAAAAGTGATCGAGGATTAAATGAAACTGTAACAACCCCTCGCTGTGAAAGCTTTTGGGATTTTGGGTTTTCACTGCAGCAAGCGGAGGTTTCTGAATATATAGGATTGGAAAAAATTTTTGAAAATTGCAAAACCCTTCTTTTAAAATGATAACATTTCTGGTTTCTTTTTAAACATTTACGTTTTTTTCCCGGTACATTCCCGTTTTAATATTCCTGCTTGGTCAGTGATTGCGAAACCCTTTTGAAATCCAGTAGAAAACCTCTGCAGCAGCCAAACCCTCTTCCCTCTTTGTTTTTATAAAGTATCGGGATTGTGAAGACGATACACGAAACAATCCCTGTATAAAAATATTTGGGTGTATTGGGTTTCATTTCTAAAAGCAAAAAGGGGTCCATTCACTGCAGAAAGCGGGATGTGGAAAAATCATGGGGCAGATTTCAAAACAAAAAATTTTTTCATTTATTCTTAAATAACAGCATTTGCTGTTTCCTTTTATAGTTTTTTTCTTTTCTAAAATTTTTTCAAGATTTGCTTTGCTGTCAGTGAACAGGAACAATCTCATTGACATCCAATCTTCAGATAATTCTTCTACAATTGTAACCAATTCAGAAAGTGTATCAGAGGATTCAATGCAACTGTAACAATCCCTCAGCTGTGAAAGTATTGGGACTATACTGGGTTTCACTGACAGAAGGGAGGCCCTAAAAGGGGAAAAATTTTAAAAAATAGGTGTATTAGAAAATTCTGAAATAATAAAATTTCTGCAGCTTCGTTATATACTTTTAGGCTTCATTTCCTTACCATTATTAAGATTTCTGCTTGCTGTCAGTGAACGGAAATTCTATTGGACACCCCATTTAAATAATTCTTTCATAAATTTGAAACCCCAAGGAAAAAAGTGTTGGGGTTAATGCAACTGTAACAATCCCAGCGTGAAAGTTTTGGGGATATTGGTTTCATGAAGAAGGGGGGGTTGAATTTTTTAGTGAGAATTTAAAACAAGGGTATTAGAAAATTTAGTCTTCTCTTATTCAAAAAAGTATTTATATATTGGGTTTTTCAGCTCCTCAGGTTTCCATTCACTGACAGCAAGCTGAGGTGCTGAATATAGTGAGGATTTTAAAGAAGGTATATTAGAAAATTGCAGAACTTCTCATCATTCTGAACTAATAACATTTCTGCAGTTTTTTAACATTTGGTTTTTATTTCGTACATTAGGTTTTTAATTTCTGTTGTGTCAGTAAATGGGAAACATTCTTTTTGTACCCCACCTAAAAAAACCCTCTGTACAGCCAAACCTCTCTTACCCTCTTCTAGTTTCTTATAATGACAAGGTTTGTGCGAGTGAAAAAGCTGTAAAATCCCTAGGGGAAAAACCCTTTCGGACTTATTGGGTTTCAGTTCTGAAGCTAAAAGATTTTCCCCATTATGAAGCAAGGGGGAGATTTTAAAAATCGTGGGGAATTAAAACAAGACAGATTCCAGAGCAGAACTTTTCATTATTCCTAAATGACAGACGTTCTGCAGCTTTCTTTATATGTTTTTTTCTTTTTTTTCAACCTTTCAAGACCCCTGTTGGTAGTGAAAGGGAAAACCCTTTTGACATCCAATTTTCAGAAAAATTTTTCTCAATTGAACCAAATTTGAAAGTGAAGAGGATTAATGCAATTGTAAAAAACCCCCTCAGTTAAAAGTTTTTGGGGACTTTTTGGGGTTTCACTGCAGAAGGGGGGGGTCCGATATAGTGAGAATATGAAACAAGGTGTAGTAGAAAATTCTGAAATAATAAAAGTTCTGCAGCTTCCTTATATACTTTTAGATTCCATTTCCTTACCATTTTACATAGGTCTGCTTGCTGTAAGTGAACAGGAACATTCTTGTTTGTATCCAGTCTAGAAAACCAAACATCTCATCATCTTCTAGTTCCTTATGATGTATCAGAGGATTGTGTAGGGGTTATACAAGGTAACAAACCCTCACGTGAAAACTTTCGGCCTTTTTGGGGGTTTCCAGCTTTGGGAAAAGAAGACTGTTCCCCAAATTCCTGAAGAAGCGAGATGTGGAAAATGGGGAAATTAAAACAAGGAGATTAGAGCGAACTTTCCATTTTTCCCTAAAAAAACCAGTTCTGCAGTTTCTTTTTAAAAAGTTTCTGTTTTTTTTTAAACCCTTTTTTCAGGATTCTGTTGCTGTCGGAATAGAAAATTTGTGGATATCTTATTTGAGATGATTCTTCAAAGTTTTTTAGATCCAATATAACATCCTTAGCTTCTAAGGAAACAAGACTTCCCATCACTGAAGCAAGGGGGGGGGATCCAAAAAATTTGTAGGCCCCGAAAACAAGATAGTTTAGGAGCGTTAAATTTTTTCCCCTTTTTTTCAAAAATAAAAAGGGGTTTTTGGGGGGTTTTTTAAATAAACTTTTTTTTTTTCATTTCCCCCGGGTTTTTCCCCAGGATTCCTGCTTGCTGTCAGTGAACAGAAACATTCTCGTGGATATCTTATCTTGAGATGATTCTTCTACAGTTTTCTAGACTCCAACTATAACACTCCCTTAGCTTCTGAAGGTAAAAAAAGACTTTTCCCCGTTCACGGGACACCCAGCAGAACCCCTAAAAAATAGGAGGACCAGAAACAAGCATTTAGAGGGGTTGGGTTGGGCTTTTTTCATTATTTTGACATCACAGATGCTTGTTTGTTTTCTTAATCTATTTTTATTTTCTTTTCCCTTTCAGAATTTTAAAATTTTTCTGCTTGCTGTCAGTGAATAGGAACATTCCTGTTTGTATCCAGCCTAGAAAACCCTCTGTCAGCAGCCAAACTTCTCTTACCCTCTTCTAGTTTCTTATAATGTATCAGAGGATTGTGTAGAGTCGATACAACTGTAACAAACCCTCAGCTGTGAAAACTATTCGGGCTAAATTGGGTTTCAGCTTCCGTTTCTGTTCACTGACAGCCAGCAGAAATCTTGAAGAGGTTGAGAAAAAGAAACAGAAACGTATAAAAGAAAGCTGCAAAAACTTCTGTCTTTTTGGGAAATAATAAAAGTTTTTGCTCGGGAATCGCCCTTTTTTTGATTTCCACATTTTTTTTCCACATCTCCGCTTGCTGCCAGTGAATGGGAATAGGGAGATTCTGAAAACATTATTCCAGAATATCAGCCCATAACCGGTTTTTGGGAAAAACTTCGCGGCTTTCTTATATCCTTTTAGGTTTTGTTTCCTCAACATTTTAAAGATTCCTTCTTGCTGTCAGTGAATAGAAACATTTCCGGGTCCTAAAAACCGCCCCCTTTTGTGGGCCCCACAGAATGGTCTCTCAAAACCCCTTCTATTTTCCCTTAACAGTGTATCAGAGGATTGTGTCTACAACTGTAACAGTTCCTCAGCTGTGAAAAGTATTGGGACAATACTAGCTTTCAGCTCCCCGTTCACTGACAGCAAGCTGAGGTCCTGAAGACAGTAGATGTAAAATGAAAAGGGTTCAGAACCTTTTGTTTTTTTAGGAATAAGGGAAAAATTTTCTCTCTCAAATTTCTGTCTTGTTTGATTTCCCAAAACTTTTTTTTCCACATCTCCGCTTGCTGTCAGTGAATGGGAATAGGGAGATTCTGAAGACATTATTCCAGAATATCAGAAGTAACCGGCTTTGCAGATGATCTGCGGCTTTCTTATACTTTTTTAGGTTTTGTTTCATCAACATTTTAAAGATTCCTTCTTGCTGTCAGTGAATAGAAACATTCTTGTTTACATCCTCTTCTACAATTGCATCCGGTCTAGCAAGTCTTTTTTCCCCCCCCCTCCCCTCATAATTTTTCCCTAGTTTTTTCAGTGTTCAGGGGGTTTGGGTGCCCTACACACTGTAACATTCCTCAGTTTGTAAAAAAAAAGTTTTGGGGACAATATTTAGTTTTTCAGCTCCCCCTTTCACTAAACGGGCAAGCTGAGGTCCTGAGAACAGCGAGGATTTACAATGAGAAAGTTGCAGAACTTCTCCTTATTCCGAAGGAATACGAATTCTGCAGGACGCTCTTCTATACTTTTATGCTCCATTTTCTCAAAAATCTCTAAATTCCCTGTAAATGAATGGGAAAACAATTTTTGTTCGTACAAATATTAAGGGGGCTTTTCTGCAATGGTATCTCCCCTAAAAAACCCTTTCCCATCGGAAAGCAAAAATGTCTCTAAAACGCTTTTCCCTATTTTTCTTAAAAAATTTATTAGAGGAGATTTTTAAGTACAACTGTAACAGTTCCTCAGATGTGAAAAGTATACTTTATAGGGATCTGTGAGTTTTATAGATATTTTATAGGGATCTGTGAGTTTCCAAAAAACCTTATATTTTTCCCTATGAGTTTTATTGATACTTTAAAGGGATCGTGGATTTCCCAAGTTCGTGAGTTTTTAAAGATACCTATGGGCCCTTCAATTTTTTTATGGGGGTGATTTTGAGTTTATAGATACTTTTTTGGATTCTGTGATTTGTATAGCCCCCTTTTTTGGGGTTCTGAGAGTTTTATAGACACTTTATAGCGATCTGTGAGTTTCCAGATATTTTATAGGGTTCTATGTGTTTTAAAGATACTGCGAAAATTCTGGGGGAAATTTATAAAAACTGTTTTGGGGTTTGAAAATTCGGTTTAAGATACTTTAGAGGGTTCTGTGAGTTTTTATACATACTTTATAGGGATCTGTGAGTTTCCATATACCTTATAGGGTTCTATGAGTTTTATAGATACTTTAGAGGGTTCTGTAAGTTTCCAGATACTTTATAGGGTTCTATGAGTTTTATAGATACTGTGAGATTCTGTGAGATTATAGATACTTTTTAAGTTTGTGTGCATTTTACAGATACTTTATTAAGGCCCTTCTAATTTTTTAAATAAAGGGCCCCCAAAAATTTTTGAAACCCCCCTTTATAGGATTCTGGTGATTTATATAGATACTTTAAAGGGTTTTTGTGAGTACGGGTTTTTCTGGGGAGTTTTAAAAGATATTTCCTCTATAGGCTTCTATGTGTTTTATAGGGTTCTGTGAGTTTATAGATACTTTTTTAAGGGATTGTGATACAGTGTTCTGTGGGGTTTTTTTTAAGTTTCTCTAAAAGGATTCTGTAAGTTATATAGATACTGTTTAGGGTTCTGAGAGTTTTATAGATACTTTATAGGATTCTGTGAGTTATAAAATACTTTTTTAGGAATCTGTGAAAAACAGCGTTCTGTGATTTTTTATAGATTCCCTCAAAATTGGGCCCCCCTTCTAGTGTTTTATAGGGCCCTGTAGTTATATAGATATTTTTAAAAAATTTTTTTGATTTATAGATATTTTAATGGGAATTCTGTGAGTTATACAGATACTTTATAGGATTCTGTGAGTTATATAGATACTTTATAGGATTCTGTGAGTTTTATAGATACTTTATAGGATTCTGTGAGTTTTATAGATACTTTATAGGCTTCTATGTGTTTTATAGGGTCCTTTTGGGTTAAAAAAAGATCCCTTTTTTTAGGTTTTCCTTTGAATTTATAATATTTTATGGGTTTTCTGTGAGTTTT
This sequence comes from Phyllomedusa bahiana, assembly GCA_025379985.1. Classification (NCBI taxonomy): domain Eukaryota; kingdom Metazoa; phylum Chordata; class Amphibia; order Anura; family Hylidae; genus Phyllomedusa; species Phyllomedusa bahiana. Next base: position 60,276 of record JAODAL010007486.1, on the reverse strand, counting down.
GGGAGATATTTTAAATAGGCTTCTATTTTTTTTTATGGGGCCGTGATTTTATATAGATACTTTTTTAGGATTATTTGAATTTTTTTAAAAAGTTTTATTTATGGTTTCCCTTTAAATTTTATAGATACTTTATAGGATTCTGTGAGTTTTTAATAGTTTACTTTTTTTGGCCAAATATTTTGTTTTATGGGGTGCGTGAGTTTATAGTTTACTTTATGGTTTCTGTGATTTTTTATAATACTTTTTTCCCCCTATATTTGTTTTATGGGGTCCTGTGAGTTTATGGGATATTTTAAAGGGAATTTTTGTGGTACAGTTTTCCCTGTAGTTTATAGATACTCTATGGGTTTTCCTTTTAAATTAAAATACAACTGTTTGGGGTTTTCGGGGGTTTTTATGATACTTTTTTTGGGGATTCTGGGGCGTTATAAAAAATACTTTATAGGGATCTGTGAGTACAGTGTTCTGTGAGTTTTATAGATACTTTATAGGCTTCTATGTGTTTTATAGGGTCCTGTGAGTTATATAGATACTTTATAGGATTATTTGAGTTTTATAGTTTATTTTATGGGATTTTTTGGGAATTTTTAATAGATACTTTTTTGGGTTCTGGGGGTTTTAAATAATACTTTATAGGCTTATATGTGTTTTATAGGGTGCTGTGAGTTTATAGAGATATTTTAAAAAGGAAATTCTTTGGATTTATAAAGAACTTTATAGGGACTGTGAGTACATTTGTTCTGTGATTTTAAAAAGATACTCTCTTGGGCCTTTCTATGTTTTTTTAAAAGGGGTTTCGTGATTTTTATAGATACTTTATAGGATTCTGTGAGTTATACAGATACTTTTTAGGGTTCTGAGAGTTTTATACATACTTTATACACCTCTATGGGGAATGGCCCGGGGGGCCCCCACCCACCCCCTGATTTGCAAAAATGAAACTGCGCCGCAGCACCCCGGCGGTTTAAAGCACACATTTTTGAACCCAAACCCCTTTTTGGACCATCCACCCTCCCCTCGTCGAAAGAAGAATCATTTCCCATCTTGATGATGCCCCTTAAAAAAAATTATAATGGCAATTCATGGGCATCAGGGTGTCTTTTGATGAGAAATGATAAAAAAAAGAAATTCAAAAAAAATTTTTGGCCCCAATGGCCCTTAGGGGCCCCTCCCCACATGGAAATTTGGCCAAAGGAGTTTGGGGGGGGCCGGCCCTTTGCCACCCTGGGGGTTGGGAAAATATAAGCTTGGTTGAAACCTGTCCTTTCTAAGCATGAAAAGGGGGGAAACCCCGGTTTTTAACAAAAACGGGCAGCTTTAATGGCCAATTACACCGAGATGAACAGAGGAGTCGGAGCAGGAATCATCATCGCACAGTATTGCCTCGGGCGGTGGAGTCCTCAGGTGTTGTACTCTGTGATCGATGTCTCCCTCATCCCCAATCCGGCACCCCATTCTAGCCCCCTTTTTCCCCTTTTCTTTATATCCGTCGGGTTCGGTTTGGGAAACCCCACAGTGGGGGCGGGGAAACCCCCCCAAGGGGGGGAAAGGGGGGGGCCCCCCAGGTATGGCAGGCATAGGACTGCTTTTCGGGAAAAAAGGCAATAAAAAGGAGAAAAGAAAACATGCCCGGAGCGAAAGGTGGGCCCCAAAATTAAACCCTTCACGGGTTTGCCAAACAAAAATTAACTCCAAGGGGGAGCCCCAAAGAATCAACTCCAAGGGTGACCCTAAAATCAACTCTTTTGGGGTCCCCAAGAATCAACTCCACTGGTGGCCCAAAAACCCAACCCCAAAAGGGGCCCTAAGAAAAACCTCCACTGGGGGCCCCAAAAATCAACTCCACGGGGCCCTAAGAATCAACCCCAAAAGGTTTGGGCCCATGGAAACATCTCCCTGGGGGGCCCCAAGAATCAACTCCCCCTGGGGGCCCCAAAAATTAAACCCCAAAAAAAACGGGTGAACCCCAAGAATCAATTTCCCCCGGTGCCCCCCAATATCAACCCCACTGGTGGCCCTAAGAATAAACTCCACGGGGTGGGCCCCAAGAATATCCCCCCACTGGTGGGCCCCAAAAACCCAACTCCTCTGGGGGGCCCTGAGAATCAACTCCCCCTGGGGGGCCCCCAAAGGGAATTTTTTTCCACTGGTGGGCCCCAAAATCAACTTCAATGGTGTCCCCAAGAATAAAACTCCACTGGTGGCCCTAAGTTTCCCAACTCCACTGGGGGCCCCCAAAAGAATCAACTCCATTGGTTCCCCAAGAATCAATTTCCACTTGGGGCCCCCAAAAATAAATCCACTGGAAAGCCCCCAAAAACCTAAAAACTCCACGGGTTTTGGGTTTCCAAAAAATCAACTACACGGGGGGGCCCCAAAAATTTCAACTCCACTGGGGGGCCCCAAGAAACAACCCCCACTGGTGGCCACAAGAATCAACTCCCCTTGGGGCCCCCCAAGAATCATCTGCATGAGGGGCCTAAAGGGAATCAATCCACTGGTGGACCCCAAGATTTCGTCCCCAATTTTGGGGGGGCCCCCAAGGGAATAAACCCCACTTGGGGCCCCCCCAATAACAACACCCCACTTGGGGCCCCCAAGAATCAAAATCCTTTTGGGGGCCCCCCAAAATCATCTTCCACCCTTTTGACCCCAAGAACCCAACTCCACTGGTGGGCCCCAAGAATAAAACTCCACTGGGTGCCCCAAGAAAAAACTCCACTGGTAGGTCCCAAGAATCAACTCCACTGGGGGGCCCCGGGAACCCACCTCCACTGGGTGGCCCCAAAATAAAAACCTCCCTGGTAAAACCCCAAAACCCAACACTACTGGTTGGCCCCAAAATCAACACTACTGGTGGGCCTCAAGAACCACCCTCCCCTGGGGGGGGGCCCCAAAAATCAGCTCCCGGGGTGAAACCAAAACCCATTTAAACTGGGGGGAAACCCCAAGAATTTTCCCTCCCTGGGGGGCCCGAAAAAATCATCTCCACCCCCGGGGCCCCAAAAAAATCAACCCCCCACTGGTACCCCCAAGAATAAACCCTCCACTGGGGAAACCCAAAAAATCACCCACGGGGGCCCCAAGAATCATCTCCCTGCTGGGCCCCAAAAATCAACCCCACTGGTAGCCCCAAAATAAACTCCACTGGTGGGGCCCCCAAAAATTCACTTAAACTTGCTGGGCCCCAAGAAAAAATCCATGGTACCCCCCAAAAATCAACCCACTGGTAACCCCAAAAATAAACCCCCACTGGGGGGAAACCAAAAATCATCTCCACTCCCGGGGCCCCAAAAAATCAACCCACGGTAGCCCCCAAGAATCAACCCCCACGGTGGACCCAAGAATCAACTCCCCACGGTAGACCCAAGAACCCTCTCCACCAATGAGCCCCAAGAATAATCCCCCACTGGGGGCCCCCCAAAAGAATCAGCTCCACGGGTTTGACCCCAAAACAACAAAAACTGGGGGAACCCAAAAAATCACCCCACGGGGGAAACCCCAAAAATCATCTCCACTGTTGGGCCCCCAAGAAGGGGGGGGAAAGGCATCCCCTCAAATCGGCACACAAAAAGGTGCTAAAAATACATGTAGATCCCAATTGGGCCGTTTTCCTGTACCCTCAGCTCCTCCTGCCATGCCCTTTATTATACGAGGAAACGGGCAAACAAGGGGGAAAAGGCCATCCCATTTTATCTGCTCACAACGGGGTTTAAAAAGGGAAGAAACGGGAGATAAAATGATTTAATTCCAAGATGTCGGTGTTTGTACTCACAGCTCCTCGTGCCATGCCCCCTATTATAGCGGACTGCTTGCATATCTATAGGAACAGACCATCACAGTCTATCTGCTCATGAGATGGTGTATAGGAAGTACAGGTAATAAGAGGATCTCATCAAAAGATGTCACCTTTGCACTCACAGCTCCTCATGCCCTATATTATAGCGGGGTGTGGTATACATATGGGAAGAGGCCATCATTGTCTATATGCTCACAAGAAGTTTTATAAGAAATACAAGTAATAAGAGAATCTCCTCCTAAGATGCCGCATTTACGCTTACAGCTCCTTGTGCCATGCCCTATATTAGAGCGGGGTGTGGCATACATATGGGAAGAGGCCATCACAATCTATCTGCTCACAAGATTGTGCATAGGAAATGCAGGAAGCTAAGAGGTTTTAATCCCAAGATGTTGGCATTTGAGCTTTCAGCTCCTTGTGTAATGCCCTATATTATAGCGGGGTGTGGCTTACATATGGTAATAGGCTATTACTGTCTATCGTCTTACAAGACGATGTATAGGAATTACAGGTAATATGAGTATCTCCTCCTAAGATGCCTCCTTTGCACTCACAGTTCCTTGTGCCATGCCCTTTATTATAGAGGGGTGTGACATACATATGGGAAGAGGCCATTACGGTCTATCTTCTTACAAGACAGTGTATAGGAAGTACAGGCAATAAGAGGATCTCCTCCTAAAATGCTGCCTTTGTACTCACTCACAGCTCACTGTGCCATGCCCTACATTATAGCGGGGTATGACATACGTATGGGAAGAGGCTATAACGGGCTATCTTCTTACAAGACAGTGTATAGGAAGTACAAGCAATAAGAGGATCTCCTCCTAAGATGCTGCCTTTGTACTCACAGCTCCTCTTGCTATGCCCTTTATTATAGCGGAGTGTGCTATACATATGGGAACAGACCATTACAGTCTATCTGCTCACAAGACGGTGTATACGAAGTACAGGTAATAAGAGGATCTCCTCCTAAAATGCTGCCTTTGCGCTCACAGCTCTTTGTGCCATGCCCTATATTATAGCGGGGTGTGGCATACATATGGGAAGAGGCCATCACAATTTATCTGCTCACAAGATGGTGCATAGGAAATACAGGTAGCTAAGAGGTTTTAATCCCAAAATGTTGGCATTTCAGCTCTCAGTTCCTTGTGCCATGCCCTTTATTATAGCGGGGTGTGACATACAAATGGGAAGAGGACATTACTCTCTATCTTCTCACAACACGGTATATAGGGAGTACAGGTAATAAGAGGATCTCCTCCTAAGATGCCGCCTTTGCGCTCACAGCTCCTCGTGCCCTATATTATAGCGGGGTGTAGCATACCTATGGGAAGAGACCATTACTCTCTATCTTCTCACAAGACAGTGTATAGGAAGTACAGGTAATAAGAGGATCTCCTCCTAAGATGCCACCTTTGCGCTCTCAGCTCTTTGTGCCATGCCCTATATTATAGCGGGCTGTAACATACATTTGGGAAGAGGCCATTATGGTCTATCTGCTCACAAGATAGTACATAGGAAATAAAGCTAGATAAGCGGTTTTAATCTCAAGATGTTGGCATTTGAGCTCACAGTTCCTCGTGCCATGCCCTATATTATAGCAGGGTGTAGCATACCTATGGCAAGAGACCATCACACCTTTTATGAAATGCCCGCACCCACAGCTACCTGTGCCATGCCCTTTATTATAGCAGAGTGTAGCATACATATAGCAGGAGGCCATCACTGTTTTGAATGTCAGTGTCTGCACCCACAGCTCCCTGTGCCCTATATTATAGCGGGGTGTAACATACATATGGGAAGAGACCATTACTGCCATTTTTTAAAACAAGACGGTGTATGGGAAGTAAAGGTAAAAGAGAAAAACCCCCCAAAGATCCCACCTTTGCGCCTCACCCCCCGGCCCTAATTATAACGAGGTCAGCATACAATGGGAAAGACCTTTACCCTATCTTCCACAAGACAGTGTAAAAAGTACGGGTAATAAGGGGGATCTCCTCCTAATTTTGCCACCTTTGCGCTCTCAGCTTTTTGACCAACCCTATATTTAAGGGGGTTGACATACTATGGGAAGAGCCACTACGGCTACTGCTCACAAGGGTTTTGGGAAAGTATTTTAACCCAAAAATGGGGGTTTTTGGGCTTCAGTTCCGGCCAACCCCAAAGGGGGGGACTCCCCGGGGAAGGGGGAACATTACCTCAAACCTTTAAAAAAACCGGAAACCAAGGGGAGAAACAAGGTAAAGGGGGGAATTACCGGGCTCCGGGGGGGAACTCCTTTGGCCCCTAAAAGAGGGGGTTGGGCAAATTTTAGGGGAAAAAACCATTACCCAAACCTTTAAAAAGAACAGGGGTTGGAATTTTAAACAGATAATAGGGAAAGGGGAATCTCCCTCAAAAGAGGGGGCCCCCTATTGGCTCTAAACTTTTTTGGCCCAAAAAGGGGGCCCTTTATTAACGGGGGGCCCCCAAAATTTTGGGAAAAGAGGCCCGGGGATAGGGCAAAAAAGGGGGAATCCCCTGGAAAACAACCTGGAAAAAGGGGGAAAATCTAAAATGGGGGCATTTACCTAAACCTGGGGGCCATCCCCAAACAATTAGGGGGACATACCTGGGAAAAGGGGGGCCACCCCGGGCCTTTAATGGGGGTCCTTGGCAAAAAAGGGGTTCCCCTGGTAAAAAGGGGCCTTTTATTAACAAGGGGGGGCATTCCCTGGAAAAAGGGGCCACCACGGCTTTGGCCGGGCCCTCCCCCTTGGGCTCCAGGGGGCCCTTTATTTAAAAAAGGGGGGGTGTTAAAAAATTTTACCTATGGAAAGGGGGCCCAAATTATTTGGTTTTATCTTTTAAAAGGCCTTGAAAGGGGGAATCCCGGTTTAATGGGGGTTTTAAAACCCTAAAAGGGACTCCGCTTTCCCCAAAAGCCTTTTGTATCCCAATTATTTAGGGGGTGTGGCTTTTTAAAAGGGGCCCTTTTTTTTTTTAACCAAAAGGGGGATGGGCTTTTCCCAGCAAATTTTTGGGGCCCCTCCCCCCAAAATCCTTTTTTTCAAAAAATTTTTGGCCTTTCCCCTTTATTAGAGCGGGGTTTGTGGAAATACATTTTGGAAGAGGGCCATCAAAATTTTCTATTTTCTCAAAAGATGGTGCATGGGAAAATCCCGGTAGCAAAAGGGTTTTAAACCCCCAAAGTTTTTGGATTTAAACTCTCTTTTCCCCTTTTGTGCCCTTCCCCTATATTTTAGGGGGGTTTTGGGGCATACTAGGGGGAAAAAGGCCATTTGGGGTCTATCTGTAAACAAAGATGGGGCATAGGAAATAAAGCTAGATAAGGGGTTTTTAAATTAAAGGGTTTTGGGCATTTCCCGGTTTACAGTTCCTCATGCCATGCCCTATATTATACCAAGGTGTGGCATAAATATGAAAAAAAACCCAAATTAAACCCCCTATTTTCTCAAAGAAGTGTATGGGAAAAAGGGACGGAAATTTAAGAGGATTCCTCAAGTTTCCACCTCAAGCTCCCTGTCCATCCCCCTAAATTATACGGGGGGCTCATACCTTTGGCAAGAGGCCTAATTTGACTGCTTTTTGGAATTTGCGGGTGTTTTTTGGCCCCAGGGGCCCCCTCCCTGTGCCAGGGCCCTTATTATAGCGGGGTGTCCGGCTTTGATGGGGGGTGTCGGCCCCCAAAGGGCCCCTGTGCCTTTTGCCCCTATTTTATAGGGGGTGTCCCTTTTTTTGATGCGTTTTCTGCCCCACAGCCCCCTGTGCCATGCCCTAAAATTTAAAGCGGGGTTTCACGTGCCATGCCCTATATTAATGGGCGGGTGTCAGGGGGCTTTGTTGTGGTGTCTGCCCCCACAGCTCCCCTTTTGCCCGCCCCTTTTTATTTTTATACCGGGGTTCAAAAGTTTTGTTGGCGGGTGGTCTCCCCCCACATTTTCCCTGTCCCTTTCCCCCTATATTAAACGGGGGGTGTCACTTTTGAAATGCCCCGTAATTAATTATAGCGGGTGTCACGGTTTTTGTGCTGGGGGTCTGCCCCCCCAGCCCCCTTGGGGGCCTGCCCATATTAAAAGCGGGTGTCCAGTTTTATCCGGGGTCTGCCCCCCAGCCCCCCTGTCCTTTGCCCTAATTATAGGGGGGCCTAAAAAAACCCCCGCTTTGATCCCGGTTTCCCCCCACGCCCCCTGTCCCAAGCTTATTTTTAAAACGGTGTCACAGTTTGATCCGGTTTTCCCCCCAACCCAGTCCTTTTGGCCATGCCCCTATTTAAGGGGGTGTCACAGTTTGATGCGGTTTGGGGGGCCGGCCCCACAGCTCCCTGTCCCATCCCTTTTATAATGGGGTGCCCACGGCTTTGATGCCGGGGTTTTGCCCCACAGCCCCCTGTGCCATGCCCCTATATTTAGCGGGGTTTTTGCATTTAAAAGGGCCCCCCTTTGGGGGGGTGTTTGCACCCACAGCCCCCTGTGCCACCCCTATATTATAGGGGGTGTCACAGCTTTGATGGGGTGCCCCTTGCCCCCACAGTCCCTTTCCCATGCCTATATTATACGGGGGGGTCAGGGCCCTTGATGCGGGGCCCTCCCCCCAAAGCTCCTGGGGCCATCCCCTTAATTAATAGCGGGGGTGTAAAAGGGTTTTTTATGCCGGGCCCTGCCCCCACAGTTTCCCTTCCCCGCCCTATACGGGGGGGGTTTTCCGGCCCCCTTTTAAATTGGGGGTTTCTGCCCCACAGCCCCCTTGCCATGCCCATATTTCCGGGGGGGTCACGGTTTTGGGATCCGGGTGTTTTCCCCAAGCTCCCTGTCCCAACCCTATTTTAAACGGGGGGGCACCCCCTTTGTTTCCGGGTGTCCCCCCCCACAGTCCCTGGGCCCCCCCTATTTTAATAGGGGGGTGTCACGGGTTTTGGGATGCGGTGTTTTGCCCCCCGCTCCCTGTCCCAGGGCCCTATATTATAGTGGGGGTCCCCCCCCTTTAAAGGTGGTTTGCCCTGCCCCCACAGCCCCTGTCCCATCCCCTATATTAAAAGTGGGGGGGTCAAAACTTGATCCCGGGGGGTCTCCCCCCACAGGCCCCCGTCCCTTTGCCCTAAATTATAGGGGGGTTTTGTCCACGGGGCCTTTTGATGGGTGTGGGGGGGCCCCCACACCCCCTTTGTCCCATCCCCCTTATTTAGGGGGTGCCCCGGTTTATGCGGGTGTTCCCCCCAACCAGCTCCCGGCCCCTGCCCTATTTTATAGCGGGGGTGCCCGGGGCCTTTGCTGCGGGTGTTGCCCCCCAAAAAGCTCCCTGTGCCAGCCCTTTTTTATAGCGGGGTTCACACCCTTTATGCCGGGTCTGCCCCCAAAACCCTTTTTTGTAAAGCCCTAATTAAAAGCGGGGGGGCCCCCAAAAAAAAGCTTTGATCCCGGGTGTTTGCCCCCCACAGCCCAAGGGCCATCCCCTAAATTATAAGGGGGGTGTCCCCGCTTTGATCCGGGGTGTCCCCCCACAGCCCCCTTTTGCCTTTCCCCTATTTTAAATGCGGGGTGTCACAGCTTTGATGGGGGTGTTTGCCCCCAAAAGTTTCCCGTGGCCAGGGCCCATATTTTTTGCGGGGTGTCACAGCTTTGTGGGGGGTTTCTTGCCCCACAGCCCCCTTTTCCCATCCCCTTTATATTATAGGGGGTTTGTCACGGCTTTGATGGGGGTGTCTCCCCCCAACAGCTCCCTGTGCCATGCCCTATTTATAGGGGGTGTAACAGTTTGGAGGGCCGGGTGCCCTCCCCAAAACCCCTGGGGAAATCCCCCTATAAAAAAGGGGGGGGTTTTGTCCACCCCTTTTTGGGGGGATTTGGCTGGTGTCTGCCCCCCGGGCCCCCTGTCCCAAACCCCTATAATAAAAGCGGGGTTCACCCTTTGATGCGGGTGCCCTGCCCCCACAGCTCCCTGTGCCATGAATATTATAGGGGGGTGCCCACGGCTTTGATCCCGGGGGTCTCCCCCCACAGCTCCCGGGTTCCCAATCCCCAATATTATAGGGGGGTGTCCCCCTCGCTTTGATCCGGTTTTTCCCCCACAGCTCCCTTTTCCAGGGCCCTATATTATAGGGGGGGTTTCACAGCTTTAATCCCGGGTTTTCCCCCAACAGCCCCCTGTCCCATCCCCAAATATTATAGGGGGGTGCCCACAGTTTTGATGGGGTGCCCTTGCCCCCACAGCCCCCCTTTGCCATGCCTATAAAATAGGGGGGTGTCACAGCTTTGATCCGGTGTTTTCCCCCACAGCCCCCTGGCCATGCCCTATATTAAGCGGGGTGTCACAGCTTTGCTGCGGGTGTCTGCCCCCACAGCTCCCTGTGCCATGCCCTATATTATAGCGGGTGTCACAGCTTTGATGCGGGTGTCTGCACCCACAGCTCCCTGTGCCATGCCCTATAATATAGCGGGGTGTCACAGCTTTCATGCCGGTGTCTGCCCCCACAGCTCCCTGTGCCATGCCCTACATTATAGCGGGGTGTCACAGCTTTGATGCCGGTGTCTGCACCCACAGCTCCCTGTGCCATGCCCTATATTATAGCGGGGTGTCACAGCTTTGATGCGGGTGTCTGCCCCCACAGCTCCCTGTGCCATGCCCTATATTATAGCGGGGTGTCACGGCTTTGATGCGGGTGTCTGCCCCCACAGCTCCCTGTGCCATGCCCTATATTATAGCGGGGTGTCACGGCTTTGATGCGGGTGTCTGCCCCCACAGCTCCCTGCACATTACAGATCACAGACCAGTCCTCAGTGTGAAGCGTCGTCTCCGGCTTGCTGCGTTCTGAAGCTGTAGCAGGGGAGCGGGTGCAGCAGGGGAGCGGGTGCAGCAGGGGAGCGGGTAATACCGGCCTAAATGAGATTATCCGGCATCATTATGGCGGCTGCAGCGCATTACTGGAAGCATTAATTGATGGGTTGTGTGAGCTCATAGACCGCAGGATGGAGCGCCGGGGGTCGGGGTGTTGTAACAAAGCCGGGGAGGGCAGCACTTCCCGGGCAGGAGTCTGCACAATATGGCTCTAATGTAAACCAATAGGCCCGGGCACAATATGTCTGCTGCTGCTGCGGCCGGGACCGCTCCAGTGATGTCATTAATTACCTCTCATCTCCTCTAACTGGATGTCATTTGCATTTATATCAATCTTGGCCGCTCGCTGTCACGTGCTCAGGAGACGGCTTTGAAATTCGGGAAATAGGTTTTTAAGGTAAGTAATGAGCAGCAGAATAAAGCTGTAATGCAAGTCGAAAAAACTGCTAAATGGAGCTCAGTGCAAGAGCCGTGCTCAGCCTAAGGGCACGGAGGCCGCCTCTGCACCTGCCAGAGCCCTAATGGAGAGGGGGGCACCCATGGTGACATTAACCCCCTCTGTGCACAGGAGGTGTCATGGAAGAGAGAAGAAACAGCCGCCATAGGATCGGGGAGTCTGGTGCCTATAGTATTCATTCACCTGGAATGGAGAGTGGCATTGGGGTTAGGATGTGACCCAATTCAAGGACTGGCCCAATTTAGGTTCCTGATATAGAACTCCAATCATCTGTGAGCTCCACTGACATTGGCTCCCCACCTTAGTGAATCATGACCCAAGAGGTTTCCATTCTTGCCTCTTACAATAGTTAAGGGTTAACCTTCAAATACCAAAAATATAGGGGTAGTGTCATAAACCCAAACATGGACTGGCCCAATTTAGGTTCCTGATATAGAACTCCAATCATCTGTGTACCCCACTGACTGACTCCCAACCTTAGTAAATCGTAACTTGAGAGGTCGCCATTCTCCCCTCTTACAATAGTTAAGGGTTAACCTACAAATACCACCAATATAGGGGTAGTGTCATGAACCGAAACAAGGACTGGCCCAATTTAGGTTCCTGATAAAGAACTCCAATTATCTGGGTGCCCCACTGACTGACTCCCAACCTTAGTAAATTGTGACTTGAGAGGTCGCCATTCTCCCCTCTTACAATAGTTAAGGGTTAACCTACAAGTAACCACAATATAGGGGTAGTATTATAAACCCAAACAAGCATTGGCCCAATTGTGGTTCTTGCTCTCAGACCCTAATCATCTATGTGCCCCATGGACATCAACTCCTCATCTTACTAAAAATTAAATCGTGACTCGAAATGTCTTCATTCTTCCCCTTACAACATTTGATGGTGATCCTACAAACACCACCAATATAGGGGTAGTCTCATGAACTGAAACAAGTACTGGCCCAATTTAGGTTCCTGATATAGAACTCCAATCATCTGGGTGCCCCACTGACATTGCCTCCCAACCTTAGTAAATTATGACTCAAGAGGTCGCCATTCTCCCCTCTTACAACAGTTAAGGGTTAACCTTCAAATACCACCAATTTTAGCTAATGTCCTCATGGGTCATGACATCATTGGTCATGAGTCTAGATTAAGGACATAAATTGGACCAATGAGTCCATTAGCTAAAATTCGGGTCATAGCCTCGTTGCTCGGAAGGTGGTAGCTCCAGATAAGAAGCCATTCAGAAGTTTTCCATAGTCTCCCACTCAGCTTGTAGACGTAGAGGGTGGCAAGTCCCTAGGGTCATGACCTCATCTGTCATGAGCTTAGACATAAATTAGACCAATGAGTCCATTAGCTAAAATTGGTGGTATTTGAAGGTCAACCCTTACGAGAATGGCAGCCTCTTGAGTCGTGATTTACTAAGGTGGGGAATATATGTCAGTGGGGCACACAGCTGATTGGAGTTCTATATCAGGAACCTAAATTGGGCCAGTCCTTGTTTCGGTTCATGAGACTACCCCTGTATTGGTAGTGTTTGTAGGATCACGATCAAATGTTGCAAGAACCAAAATTGGGCCAATGCTTGTTTGGGTTTATAACACTACCCCTATATAGGACCTAGAGGCTTTCCAGTCTCTTCTCCTACAAGTTGGAGGCAGATTTGGTGAACCAATTTTGGAAAGCTACGGGATCCCGCACTTTTATACCTCCCTGACCTGGGACCAGGGCCGGGCCGACAAATAGACGAAGGTAGGTGACCATCTTTGGCTCCACTCCATCCCAAGCAAGAAGGGAGCGCAAAGAGGTATGGAGTGGGCAAAATTTTCCATGAGGGTGTGGGTGGGGATCTATTTGCCTTATTTGCCTAGGGCATTGGTCTGCAAAGTGCGGCTCTCCAGTTGTTGGGAAGCTTCAACTCCCATCATGCATTTATATAATCTATATCAGTGGGCATGATGGGAGTTGTAGTTTCCCAGCAGCTGGAGAGCCGCACTTTGCAGACCACCAGAATTGCTTGTCCCAGTCCTGCCTGGGACTCTTTGCCACCAATATGACGGGCGATACAACGGAGAGGATACCACACACAGCTCCAGTCTGGTGAAGGTACCCGCTATAGCGATCAGGGGTTGCTGCTAAGCCTGTGCAGGAGTTGGCGCCACGTCCATGACGCTAAATGGCTGGGATGATGCCGTTTAGCTTGTGTTCTATGTACTGAAGGAGATTTATGGCTTGTAGACAATGTGTGCAGTTGTCTGATGAATGCATCCTTGGCTCCTCTCCATGCTTTCCTAAGACGGTGCATGATCGTGCGGATTTGTCCCTGACCTGCCTATTCTCACCGTCCTACATCCATTGTCCTGGGCGCGTGATGCATTTCCTCGGTTTTTTTGTCCTTTATGTTGTGCGGTGTAACATGTAATGGATGTCAGGAGAGTATAATGACTGTGTCTGGCGGCCTCGTCTAGGCCGGGAGGGGAATGGGCTCCCCCAAGAATAAGCCATATGGAATCGATTAAATCTAAGGCCGTTCCTTGCTCCATGATAAGGATCTCCGGATCTTCTCCATTGTTTCATCCATTACCTGCATCTTCTGTATTAGGTGATCATGTCAGAAAAAGGGGGTCATCACCCGGCTCCTCCAGAGCCCTGAACAGCCGGCTGGTTCTGTTATACAATATGACCGTCCTTGATGTTCATAGCGAGCAATCAGAGCTCATCATTGTACCAGAGCAATATAAGAAATGAAAGTTAGCCTCCGATTGGTTCTATGGGACTTCCCAGTACAGGGGAGCGCTGTGTTCTCTCCATTCTGTTCTATGGAAGTTCCCAGTACAGGGGAGCGCTGTGTTCTCCATTCTGTTCTATGGGAGTTCCCAGTACAGGGGAGCGCTGTGTTCTCCATTCTGTTCTATGGGAGTTCCCAGTACAGGGGAGCGCTGTGTTCTCCATTCTGTTCTATGGGAGTTCCCAGTACAGGGGAGCGCTGTGTTCTCCATTCTCCGCCCCTCAGTGCACTTTCACACTGTGAGAGGAGGAAGTGGAAGAGGAGGAGCTCAGCAGTGTGTGTGTGTTTGTGCAGGCCGCTCGTGGAGCCAGGGAAGGCTGTGTTCCCTACCATTTGGGGAGGGCAGCTGCCCTGATGAAGCGTGGCGGTCCTGGGAAGCACCCGGTCGGCCTGAGGTCAGCAGGAGGCCGGGGGAAACAGTATCTGGCCAGAAGAACCGTGGATGCTAACGGCAGCAGTGAGGATGAATGGAGTGAGGAGCCCAGCGATGCGCCCACCACTCACAGCAAGACGCCGACAGCAGTGCACAGAGTGTCCAGCAAGCACCTAACAGCCGGTAAGACCACCGCAGCAGCAGCAGCTGAAAAGCAGACTGTCACCAGCGGCGGAGCAGGAGCACTGGCATTGGGAGAAGCGGGGGAAGTGAGCGGAGATGTGGCCCCTGCTCTCCCAGAAGTGCCGGGAGGCAGAAGAAGTAAGGAGGCGGGCAGAGGCAGCGGGGCGCATGGAGGAGCGGGCAGCGGTCCTGTACACAATGCAGGGATCACTGGCAGCTCAGTATACAGCGCAGGAATGAACTCTGGGGCAGGAGGAATGTATGAAGAGGCAGGAAGATCGGGGGCTGCATGCGGCATGGGTATGGGCAGAGCATACAGCAAAATGGCTCCTGCTCTCCCTGGGTCTGTGGCAGCTGCCCACCAGCCTAATCCCAGTCATGAACCCAGCAGCCAGCCTGATGACCAGTCAAGCCAGCAAAGTCAAGCCAGCACGTCCAGAAGCTCCAGCAGCCAGCACACGTCTGACGTCCAGCATACATCTGGCAGCCAGCATATGTCTAAGGTCCAGTATACGTCTGACGTCCAGCATACATCTGGCAGCCAGCATATGTCTAATGTCCAGCATATGCCTAACATCCAGCATACGCCTAACGTCCAGCATACGCCTGCCAGCCAGCATACGTCAAACATCCAGCATACGTCTGCCAGCCAGCATACGTCAAATATCCAGCATACGTCAAACATCCAGCATACGTCAAACATCCAGCATACGCCTGCCAGCCAGCATACGTCAAACATCCAGCATATGCCTGCCAGCCAGCATACGTCAAACATCCAGCATACGCCTGCCAGCCAGCATACGTCAAACATCCAGCATATGTCTAACGTCCAGCATATGTCTAACATCCAGCATATGCCTGCCAGCCAGCATACGGCAAACATGCAGCATATGTCTAACATCCAGGATACGTCTAACGTCCAGTATATGTATAACGTCCAGCATACGCCTGGCAACCAGCATACGGCTAATGTCCAGCATACGGCTAATGTCCAGCATACGTCTAGCGGTCAGCATACGTCTAGCAGCCAGTCCAGTTTGCCCAGCAGCCTATCCAGCCAAGCCAGCCAGGAAGGAAGACTCAATGACGGTGGTTTTCCTGCTGAAATATCGGACAAGGGAGAGTCCAGCGGCAGCGCCAGAGTCCAAAATTTCAGTGGCAGTGGCATCCTGATCAGCAGCAGAGATAGCGGCAACAGAGACCAGGACGGCGGAAACAACCAGAGCGGCGGCAGCAGCAGGGACAACCAGAGCAGAGATTCGCACCCCGGTTCCAGCGGTGCCCTTGCGGCTAACAAGTCATCCGGGAAAGTGCCAAAGAGCGGGAGTAAGGGATTGAGCAGTGATCTGCTCTCCCCATCTGCAGCAGCTATGGAGGACACAAACAAACGAGGGACACCGGTAAGATCGAGCCAACGTATTTTGAGTAAAGCTAAAGGGGGGCCCCAGGAAAAAAAACCTTTTCACAAAAAGAGCAGTGAAACGTATATTTTAGGAGAGGAGGGAGTGTGTGAGGTTATTAAAAACTGGGGCTCAATGAGGAAGAGCGACTCGCCGGCAACTCTGGGATCCAGGATTGCGTTCTTCCTCAAAGAGTATGAACAATGTGGCAATGAAATCCTGTCATTTCAAAATAAATTAGATGACCTGCAATTTAGAATAAAAAATGTAACAGCTAAAAAGAAGAAAGAAGATCTTACCAGGGAGATTAAAAAAATACGGTCTAAGATTCGGAGGTTAAAGATTAGGAAAGCGCTGATCTTTGATAACAGTGGGATGTTTAAAGAAAAATTAACCAATGATGAAAGATTTAAAACAGGTGGTAAAAAACAGGTGGTTTCAGAGGATGAGGAGGAGGAAGAGGAGATGGAGGCGGAGGAAGATGGGAACAAAATAAGTGTAGAACCTTCAGGTGTTCCCCCACAAATGGTTAATAGTGGAATCCCCCCACAACAAGAGGTGACGGAGGACATGAGTGATGATGTTGACCCGGGAGGGGCGCTTATGGAGGAAATTGTGCGGTTGGAGTCTCCCGTCAGCTTTCAGAGCTTTACCTTCGGGGACGACCTTCCTGAGGAAGGAGGGAGGAAGAAGAAGCACAAGAAAATTGACGTGGAGATATCTAAAATGGTGTTCGTGCCCTTCTCGAGGAAAACCAGTGTCACCGGGGGGATTCCAGAGGAGGAGCTAAGAGGGGGTGTAAGTTGGGGCTCAAGATGCAGTAGTCCCACAAATATTCTTGACCCTAAAGAGGAGGGACCCCCTCCCGCCCCAGTACTAAAATCAGGAGCTGGTCCAGAGGAAGGCGAAAATGTAGGCGAGAATGTCGGTGGATGTGAGGGTAAAATCGCGATCAAAAGTTTGGATGAGAATGCAAAAAGGAAAATTGATGGTGAGAATGTGGGGAACGCTGGTGAGAATGTGCGGGTAAATGTGGGGAACGTTGGTGAGAATGTGCGGGTAAATGTGGGGAACGTTGGTGAGAATGTGCGGGTAAATGTGGGGAACGTTGGTGAGAATGAGCGGGTAAATGTGGGAGAGAAAGGTGGTGAGAGTTTGGAGGGGGAGGTGGAAATGGACACGGGAGAGAAAGTTGGGGAGAATGCAGAAAGTGAGTTAAATGTGGGGAAAAATAAGGGAAAAAATGTTTTTGGAAGGCGTGGAAGTAAGGGAAGAAATTCAAGAATGAATGAGGGAAAAAATTCAAGAATGAATGATGGTGAGAATGGGGTTAATGTTGGGGCTAGTACTAGCAGGGATGGGGAGGGTACTGGCCCACCTGCCCCTCCTGCCGCAGCGGACCCCTCATCATATGGTGGGGGCCGCAGCTATGCAAAAGTAGCGGCGGGAGGGGATAGGTTCTCCGGACCACCACCACCAGTTGCCGGCAGCGAGGAAGATCAGCGCCGTTTCCTGGAGGCCCTCAAGAGAGGCGACCAATCAGTCACCATAGAGGGGAGGGAGATACCGTTGTCCTTTTGGACAGAGAGGCATGGGCTCTCTGCCTTCCGAGAGCAAAGGACAGGAGGAGAAAGTGCCAGGCAACCTCCTACAACCGGGCAAGGTGTACCCAGGAGGAATGTCGTCCGTCTCAAGTGGGTAGGCAATGATACAATTCCAAATAGATCTAAGGTGGTGGAGCTCCTATTTGGGATGGGTTTCAGGGTATCGGACATCTTTGCCCTGATACATCCTACTGGGTCTCCTATATATGACGTGAGCTTCATGCGGGCAGAGGGACTTGAGCTTTTTTGGTCCCGCTATGAGCTCAAACAGTCATCGCCTGAGTGGCGGGGTTTCGTTGCCCAAGCGATATCCCGCCAAAATAACGTTAAGAGAGTGACCGTTTTAACAAGTAATGAATCACTCTGTTACATAGACATCATGACCTGGTTAAACAGATATGGAGACGTCGTCCAGTTTCCAGTAAAAAATAGAGATGAATTCGGCATCTGGTCAGGGGCCTGGACCTTCATGGTCAAACTTAAGTACGCTGGTAACACCGTCACTCACATCCCATCCTCCACCTTCCTAGGCAGGGATAGAATCCTGGTCTTTTACCAGGGGCAGCCGAAGCTTTGTCACAGGTGTGGCGACCCCACGCATTTCAGTGCCCAGTGCAGGGCACAGGTGTGTGCAATGTGTGGGGAGGTAGGCCATCTAGCCTCATCCTGTGGCAGGATTCGCTGTCACCTGTGTGGTGGCTTGGGTCACCCCTTTAGTCGCTGCCCTCGCTCTGCCGCCAATAACTCCACGTCCTCAAGGCGTATGGGAGAGAGCAAGGGACCTGAGGACGTGGGAGAGGACATAGATGAAGGAGACAGCAAAGGCGAAGGAGCTGAGGAGCCAATGACGAGGAAAAACAAAACGACAGCACAGCTAAGACGTATGGAGGTGCGTAGAAAGGAGAGGGAAGGGGCTTCCCAGACCCATGCTGGGGGGTCCTTGAACTCAAAAAGCCCGGAAACCACCTCCAGAGCAGGACAAACCGAGGCTCTGAGGGAGAGTGACATAGAGGAAGAGACCAGGAGGATTGAGGAAGAGGAGGAAGCTGCCCTCCCCGCAGCCTCCTATCACTCAGGGAGCGGAGAAGGGAGTGATGGAGGTGAAAGGGAGGAGCAGCTTACAAAACGGAGTGCAAAAAGGGGGAAAGGGAAAGGGAGAATGGGCAACTCTCTCTCATTAAAATGGGACCACTCTACCCCCTTAACCCTGAGCCAGGTGCCGGATAAAGGAAGGCTAGGTAAAACCCCCCCTCTGACTGAAACCGCCAACCGTTACGGAGTCCTCAGTACCCTTTTGGCCTCATCAGGGGATGAGGAGGAAGAGGACGACGTACAAAAAGGGAAGGCGGAGAGGCCTTCAGGGAGTGGCGCTATCGCCCCCGGGAGATCCCAAATGACAGCTAAGGACCCTCAAATCCCGGGGGTAGAGGGAGAAGGAGCCGGGCAACTGAGTGGTGGGGAAGAGCAGATAGCACGTGGGAAGGGTGATAGTGGTGTAAATATGGATATGTCTGTAAGTTTAAAAAGGGTGAAACCCTCGACCTCGGATGGGGAGGGGGAGGTGAGTGGTATAGGTAAGAAGAAGGCTGTCGAGCTTGATCACCAGTGATGGCGGCACCAACTCCGTTGACGCTGGCAAGTATTAACGTTGCCAGCATTAAGTCAGATATGGCTAGATATACAGTCTTTAAATTTTTCAGCCGGGTTGAAGCTGACATTTTGTTCTTGCAAGAGACCAGGCTGACAGACTTGTCAGCCATAAGGAAAGCTAGAGGGGAATGGAGGGCCGGTCCCTCCTCTTGGTCTCTTGCAGCCGAGCCATATACCGGGGTGGCGGTTCTTTTTACCGCCGAGGTTGAATGCAGACGGGTTATTGAGCTCGAAATGGGGAGGTGTCTGATCTTAGATGTCATCATGAAGGGACAAGAATTAAGACTAATTAACATCTACGGCCCACAAAGCCAGTGGGACAGGAAATGTCTCTTTATGAAGGTTAAGCCTTTCCTTTTTACGAGCCGTCAAGTCATCTTTGGAGGGGACTTCAATACCGTCTCGAGGTCCTCAGATTGTGAGGTTCCAGAGGTGTAGGCTATGAAGGCGTCGCTTTGAATAGAATAGTCAGCGAAGCTCGTCTGGTGGATGTCCACATCAGGCATACCCCAGGCCACAGGGGGTTCACTTTCCATAGGGGTAGCCAGATTAGGTCTAGGTTAGATAGGTTTTATTTAAAGAAGGAAGCTATCTCGACGCCCTTGTTGGTGGTGGAGGTAGATTTCTCCGACCACTGTTTGATTTTGTTTTCTTTGAATATTTCAGAGACCCCTCATATGGGGAGAGGTTATTGGAAGCTGAATTCGTCACTCCTGGAAGAGACGGAAATCAGACAATCCTTCGAGGACTTCCTTCAGAGTCAGGTACCATTACTGGGCCTATGTAGAAGCAAATCAGAGTGGTGGGAAGTATTCAAAAAGAAAGCTGCGAAGTTCTTCCGCCAGACCTCGAGCCTTAGGAGTCTGAACAGGTACCGCCTGTATCAGAGTCTGAGGAGGAAACTGGAGGTAGCCGCGAGGAGATCTCCAGGGTGAAATCCTTGCTCAAGAGATGCCAGTATGATAGATACACATCCTTGGTTTTTTGAGAGGGATTTTGGTAAATACCGCTCGCCGGATCCCTACAAGAACTGTAGGATGTCAGTAGGTTGTAAGATGGTGACAGGCCTAAAAGACAGTACGGGATCTCTGAAACGGTCCAGATCCATGTCCAGATCGACGTTAGGTCCTTCTACTCGCATCTCTTGGGCAGGAGGGAACTAGATCGAGACAAATGCTCGGCTTTCCTGGCTGAAGCCAGTCCTGAACCAGGAATAAGCCCCTCTCTTGATGATTTGACAGGAGAGATCAGAGAAGAGGAAGTGAAGGGGGCGATTGAGAGCTTAGCCCTCAAGAAGACCCCGGGACCTGATGGCTTAACATCGGAATTTTACAAGACCTTTAAGGACACCTTGGTTCCCCTCTTGACTGAGGTATTAAATGAGTGTCTCTCCTCGGGCACTCTGCCAAAGTCAATGAGGAGGTCTGCCCTGATAATCCTTTCAAAGGGTAAAGATCCGTCCCACATTGAGAATTGGCGTCCCATAGCGCTGCTCAATGTGGACAGGAAGATTTTGGCAAAAGTGCTTTTTAATAGGCTGATAAAATCTGCCTCACAGCTCCTTTCATCGGCTCAGCACTGCTCCGTTCCCGGTCGCAGCGCCGTTAGCGCGGCCCTTGGTGTCAGGGAGGCTGTGGAGCGGGGCAGGGCGGGTCACTGGAAGGGGTTCACGCTGTCTTTGGATCAGGCAAAAGCTTTTGATCGGGTTAATCATGAGTACCTCTGGTCCACTCTTCTGAATTATGGCCTGCCAGGGAGGTTTGTAAATTGGTTAAAGACCTTGTATAAAGGGGCTGAGACTTTTCCATTGGTGAACGGTTGGTTCGGACGACCTTTCAGCTCTTTTATTGTTTTAAAATGATGGACGTTACAATATGATAATAACTGAATATAAAACAATATATAAAATATATACACATTAGCCTTGTGTCTTTTATAGAGTTTCCTCCCCTGTACTGGGAACTCCCATAGGAGAGAATGGAGAACACAGCGCTCCCCTGTACTGGGAACTCCCATAGAACAAAATGGAGAACACAGCGCTCCCCTGTACTGGGAACTCCCATAGAACAGAATGGAGAACACAGCGCTCCCCTGTACTGGGAACTCCCATAGAACAGAATGGAGAACACAGCGCTCCCCTGTACTGGGAACTCCCATAGAACAGAATGATGTACTGGACACTCCAATCAGTTCTCCCTTCTGAGTAAAGCCCGTTCCTGAGATAGGGGTTTTCTCACCACAAACCTTGATGGCACATGGATAGGATCTGCAATTGAAGTTTGATGGGTTTGGGTCCTGACTCTCAGACCCACATCTCGAGAAGCAATGCAAAACCTCTCTGTTTTCTACTGAGAAATGGTCGGAACGCCTCGGTTTTGGGGCTCGTTCTCAAGTTACGTGCAAGTCCACCCATCAAACACTGAAGGCAAATCCTAAGAGAAAACTCTCTGAAAGACTGATTACAGCACCGCCATACTGTACTATACCGTGACAATAGAAGTCCATTGCACATAACATGCCAGTCCTGATGGTGTAAAGGGAAGATAATAGCACTATCACATAATACTATACGTGACAATAGGAGTGTATCCAAAATAATGGGCTAGTCTTGATTGTGTTAAGGGATGATTATAGCACCGCCGTACTGTACTATACTGTGATAATAGGAGTGTATCCATATATAATGGGCCAATCCTGATGGTGTTTAGGGATGAATAGCACCGCCATACTGTACTATACTGTGATAATAGGAGTGTATCCTATATAATGGGCCAATCCTGATGGTGTTTAGGGATGAATAGCACCGCCATACTGTACTATACCATGACAATAGGAGTGTATCCTATATAATGGACCAGTCCTGACGATATTAAGGGATGATTATAGCACCACCATACTGTACTTTACCGTGACAATAGGAGTCTATCCCATATCGGGCCAGTCCCGATGATATTAAGGGATGATTATAGCACCGCCATACTGTACTATACCAAGACAATAGGAGTGTATCCTATATAATGGGCCAGTCCTGATGATATTAAGGGATGATTATAGCACCGCCATACTGTACTATACCGTGACAATAGGAGTGTATCCTATATTGGGCCAGTTCTGATGGTATTAAGGGATGAATAGCACCGCCATACTGTACTATACAGTGACAATAGGAGTCTATACCATATTGGGCCAGTCCCGATGATATTAAGGGATGATTATAGCACCTCCATACTGTACTATACCGTGACAATGAGAGTGTATCCTATATAATGGGCCAGTTCTGATGATATTAAGGGATGAATAGCACCGCCATACTGTACTATACTGTGACAATAGGAGTCTATTCCATATTGGGCCAGTCCTGATAGGTGGAAATGTCTCATTTCGGTGCAATCAGGATACACGCTTGTATATGCGGTAATTTTCCAGTCTCCTGAGGCTTTGTGGCCATTGTGTAGGGTCGAGGGTAGTCTATCCTTGTAAATGAGTAAATGATATATTTTCAGCGGTATCGGCATATGTCACCATAGGACGTTATTATGATACACATGGTTTAGCGGTGCCACACTAATTGCTGCGGGAGCTGTCTGCCGAGGTGATATTACCGCCTTGCGTGCGTCGTCTGCAGTCCGACGCTGTCATTCAGCCGGTAATTTCAATGTCACTTACTGTTTTTCAATTATTTTCTGACACGCACAATTCCCAGTCACAATAAGACGGCGCTCCGCCGCTTCCTCTCCCCGTTTGTGGTGTCTGCGCCGCTGTATTGAGCCTGGTTTATATGTATCTGTCTGCTTCTGTTTCTCAAACACAGTCATATACATTTACTCTTATATGCATACACACATACAGTGTTTATGTATAAATACACCCGCCCACGCGCGAGCACTCCCGTATCCGTGCTGATGTGCTTTCGCTGGCATGGGACTGATGCACGGAAGCTATAGATCTCTGGGATGTCAGCGCAAATCATTGCCAACTAAATTGGTGTCATCCCGGATGCATCGAGGAGGGCGAAGAGGTGCAGAGCCACCAGCAACATCTGAACAACTTCATATAGAAATAGGAGGTTTTCCATGAAAAACTGTGCTGAAGATGTTACTTCATGAAGGTATAACTGGACCAATGCTACATTACATAAGGTGACATGGACAACCCCACAGTTATATGATAAAGTCAATAGAATATTCAAGTCACTGAAGCCCAAGATCAGGAGATCCTCTGGTAGGCTCAGGCTCAAGATCAGAAGATACTGTGGTAGGCTCAGGCTCCAAATCAGAAGATCCTCTGGTGGGCTCAGGATCAGAAGATCCTCTAGTGGGCTCAGGATCAGAAGATCCTCTGGTGGGCTCAGACTCAATATCAGAAGATCATCTGGTGGGCTCAGGCTCAAGATCAAAAGAGTCTCTGGTAGGCTCAGTGTCAAGATCAGAAGATCCTCTGGTGGGCTCAGACTCAAGATCAGAAGATCCTTTGGCAGGCTCAAGCTCAAGATCAGAAGATCATTTGGTGAGATCAGGCTCAAGATCAGAATATCCTATGGTGGGCTCAGGCTCAAGATCAGAAGATCCTCTGGGGAGCCCAGGTTCAAGATCAGAAGATCCTCTGCTGGGTTAAAGCTCAAGATCATCACAGGTACAATGGACCAATAATATACTGCACAAGGTCCATTATGGCATGGGCAACATCGCTGCTACATAATAAAGTTGATAGAAAACTCTGGTCATTTTCACTGAGAAGATCCTCTGGTGTGCTCAAGATCAGAAGATCCTCTGGTGTGCTGAAGTTAAAGATTAGAATATTCTCTGGTGGGCTAGAGCTCAAGATCAGAAGATCCTCTGGTGGGCTCAAGCTCAAAATCAGAAGATCCTTTGATGGGCTCAAGATCAGAAGACTCTCTGGTGGGCTAAAGCTCAAGATCAGAAGATTCTCTGGTGGGCTAAAGCACAAGATTAGAAGATTCCCTGGTTGGCTAAAGCTCAAGATCAGTAGATTCTCTGGTGGGCTAAAGCTTAAGATCAAAAGATCCTCTGGCAGGCTCAAGACCAAGATTAGAAGATTCTCTGGCAGGCCCAATTTTAAGATCAGAAGAACCTCTGGCGGCCTTAAGCACAAGATGAGAAGATCATCTGGCAAGCCCAGGCTCAAGATCAGAAGATCCACTGGTGGGCTAAAGCTCAAGATCAGAAGATCCTCTGCTGGGATAAAGCTCAAGATCATCACAGGTATAATGGACCAATAATATACTGCACAAGGTCTATTATCACATGGACAACATCGCTGCTACATAATAAAGTTGATAGAAGACTCTGGTCATTTACGCTGAGAAGATCCTCTTGTGTGCTTAAGATCAGAAGATCCTCTGGCGGGATGAAGCTAAAGATTAGAAGATTCTCTGGTGGGCTAAAGCTCAAGATCAGAAGATCCTCTGGTGGGCTCAAGCTCAAAATCAGAAGATCTTTTGATGGGCTAAAGCTCAAGATCAGAAGATTCTCTGGTGGGCTAAAGCTCAAGATCAGAAGATTCTCTGGTGGTCTAACGCTCAAGATCAGAAGATTCTCTGGCGGGCTAAAGCTCAAGATCAGAAGATTCTCTGGTGGGCTAAAGCTCAGGATCAGAAGATTCTCTGGTGGGCTAAAGCTCAAGATCAGAAGATCCTCTGGTGGGCTCAAGCTCAAGATCAGAAGATCGTGTGATGGGCTAAAGCTCAAGATCAGAAGATCTTTGATGGGCTAAAGCTCAAGATCAGAAGATCTTTTGATGGGCTAAAGCTCAAGATCAGAAGATTCTCTGGTGGGCTAAAGCTCAAGATCAGAAGATTCTCTGGTGGACTAAAGCTCAAGATCAAAAGATCCTCTGGCAGGCTCAAGACCAAGATCAGAAGATTCTCTGGCAGGCTCAAGACCAAGATCAGAAGATCATCTGGAGGGTTACGTTCAAGATCAGAAGATCTTCTGGTGGGCTCCAGTTCAAGAACAGTAGATTATATGGCAGACTTAACCTAAAGATGACGGCTTAAGCAGCAGATCAGAAGATTCTCTGATGGGCTTGAGCTCAAGATCAGAAGAACCACAAGCAGGCTTAAGCTCAAGATCAGAAAATTCTCTGGTGGGCTAAAGCTGCGAAATAAAAATATACATACATCAAGGGTGAGATGAGGTGCTGATCCAGGAAGCAACATCTGTAAAACTTCATATAGAAAAAGGGGGCAATCTCAGAAAATGCTGTGCTGGTGGGACCTGTCTTATAACATGACCTCACGAAGACCATTACAGATATAAATGAATGAATGCTAGACTGTACAAGGTCTATTATCACATGAACAACATCACTGCTACGTACTAAAGTCGATTGAAAACTCAAGTCATTCAAGCTGAAGCTCAGGAGATGCTCTGGTGGGCTCAAACTCAAGAGCAGAAGCTCCTTTGGTGGACTCTTTGGTGGATTTTGATATGATAACCAGGTCCATTGATGGTGTGATGAGGTGCAGAGCCAGGGAGCAACATCTGTAAAACTTCATATAGAAAGAGGAGAAATTGCTATAAAATGCTGTGCTGGTGGAAGCTGTCTTATAGGCTGAACTGGCTTTTTTAAGTCCTAAAAACTATGTTACAGGTCTGCATGCATAGCACCTGACCGCTGAGGAAAGTAACAACATCGGTGGGGGAAACGGCAGAAGACACTGGAATGGAGAGGTGAATACCAATTACATTTCTATTTTACCAAAGTTTTTAGAACTTTGGGAAAACCCCTATAAAGAGGCAGAGGCGTAACATGCAGCTCCTGCGCCCTAGTGGAAAAAGCGAAATGGGGTCTCTAGTGTCACGGATGGAGGTGGATTCTCTGGACCACCGCAAGCGATGGTATAAGTCACGCCATGGAGCGGAGCCGAGGGAGCGGTATTCACCAGAGCCCGCCGCAAAGCAGGTTGGACTTGCTGCGGTGGGAACTACCAGGTCGCTGCCCCAGAGGTGACTTGCTTGCGATGGCAGCTGGGGTGCAGCGTGGTACAGAATTGTAAGACAGAGGCGTAGTCGGGGACAGCCGATAAGGTCATGGCAGGCGGCAGGCAACGTGTTCAGGAAACTCTCTCCAACAAACCAATGAACAAAAGTACTCTGCCAGAGAGTGTGGGAGGAGTTGGCAAGATATAGGGTCAGCAACTGGCTATTAACCAATTGGCGGCATGCTGGCCCTTTAATTCTTGAAGAGCTGCTGCGCACCCTAGGAAGCGGGCGCGGACGAGTGGGGACGGGAAGCGGGAGCGCGGCTAGGTAAGTAACTGGCTGGGGAGAGCGGAGCACAGCAGGGGGGGGGGCCACGGCCCGGAGTGGGGGTCGCTGCATGCTCCATGACCCCAAAGCTACCATATGCCATTTACAGTGCTGTGGCAGGAGAGCTTTTGGGCCCCCTCAGGCTGCATGGCCCAGTAGCTACCTCTGCACCCCCTATAGCTACGCCCCTGTAAGAGGTGCTTCCTCCTTAGACATAATGATGGGACATGCCATCAAAGTCTGATAGGCTGAGAATTGGCCCCCGATTGTGTCAAATCAGAATGGAGAACCACTCACGCTTGCACACGATTCTCCATTCTGTCCTATGTGGGTTCTGAGTATAGAAACACACACCACTAACCTGTACTGGGAACTCCCATAGAATAGAATGGAGAACACAGCGCCCCCCTGTACTGGGAACTCCCATAGAATAGAATGGCGAACACAGTGCTCTTCTGTACTGGGAACTCCCATAGAACAGAATGGAGAACAAAGCGCTCCCCTGTACTGGGAACTCCCTTAGGACAGAATGGAGAACACAGCGCTCCCCTGTACTGGAAACTCCCATAGAACAGAATGGAGAACACAGCGCTCCCCTGCACTGGGAACTCCCATAGAGGAGAATGGAGAACACAGAGCTCCCCTGTACTGGGAACTCTCCTAGAGCAGAATGGAGAACACAGCGCTGGCCTGTACTGGGAACTTCCATAAAACAGAATGGAGAACACAGCACTCCCCTGTACTGGGAACTCCCATAGAGGAGAATGTAGAGAACACAGCGCTCCCCTGTACTGGGAACTCCCATAGAACAGAATGGAGAGTTGCGCACATATGCGAGTGGTTTTACATTCTGAGCCGACACTTTCGGGGGCACGTTCCTGAGATCCTATTGATATGCCATCAAAGTCTGTGGTGGGAACAGCCCTTTAAGGTTCCAGGTGATGTCTCAAGCGCGTCTTGAGGCTCTTTAATACTGAATACACAGTTAATTCTATGAATACTGTAGTCTTGAGAAAAAACGGTTTCAGGGAGACATGATTAATTTATATAAATATATAAATGGTCCCTGCAATAAGTATGGGGAAAAATTATTTCAAGTGAAGCCCCCTCAAAAGACAAGAGGACATTCCCTTCAACTAGAGAAAAAAGGATTCAATCTCCAGAGGAGAAGAGAGTTCTTCACTGTAAGAACTGTGAATCTGTGGAATAGCCGCCTGAGGAGCTGGTCACAGCAGGGACAGGTGAGGGTTTCAAGAAAGGCTTAGATACCTACCTGAAAGTAAAGAATATTGATGCATATGTAGAAATGTAAAATTCTGGATCCTGGCTGGTGGAGGCTCTGGGGTCAGAGATGGGGTCTCCGCTGGAGCAGATTGGTTCTTGCCTTGTGGGTTTCAGGGCATTCACCAGTGGTGAGGCTGGGCTTAATGTCCTTGTCTCCCTCCCTTCACCCACATTTTTCCCACCCTTGGTTGAACTTGATGGACACGTGTCTTCTTTCGACCGTACTAACTATGTAACTATGTGTCCACAACGCCACCTGTACATGACGCGTTTCAATGTCTAAAATAATGAAAACTGCTGGTAAAGTAGCACAAGAACGTTTTCCATCTCGAGCCCGGAGTCATACCATGGGGTGTGAGTGAACTTGCCCTCTTAGTGAAGGTTGAGCCGGTGACACCATCGCGGCGGTGCTATGGGCCATTGTTGGAGACCGCAGCTATATCCGTACCGCCGCGCGCAGATCCGGAGACACCGCGCGTTCAGACGGCCGACTCGTCTGCGTTTCTATTTATGTGAAATCAATGGAATAGCTGCTGTTATTAAACGCTTTCCTGATAACGGAGCCATTAACAAGTGCAAGGCTGACAATGGAGGTAGAGGATTCATGGGTCCCCGAGGAGCCGGCAACCTCCACACCATGTACGAAGAGCCGAGGAGTCCATAACCAGAGCGCTGGCTAATACTCTCCTCCCGCTGACACACACCGGGTATATACAGGGGTACTGGCTAATACTCTCCTCCCGCTGACACCTGCCAGGTATATACAGGGGTACTGGCTAATACTCTCCTCTTGCTGACACGCGCCGGGTATATACAGGGGGTACTGGCTAATACTCTCCTCTTGCTGACACGCGCCGGGTATATACAGGGGTACTGGCTAATACTCTCCTCCCGCTGACACACGCCGGGTATATACAGGGGTACTGGCTAATACTCTCCTCTTGCTGACACGCGCCGGGTATATACAGGGCTACTGGTTAATACTCTCCTCCCGCTGACACACACCGGGTATATACAGGGCTACTGGCTAATACTCTCCTCCCGCTGACACCTGCCAGGTATATACAGGGCTACTGGCTAATACTCTCCTCCCGCTGACACGCGCCGGGTATATACAGGGCTACTGGCTAATACTCTCCTCCCGCTGACATGTGCCGGGTATATACAGGGGTACTGGCTAATACTCTCCTCCCGCTGACATGTGCCGGGTATATACAGGGCTACTGGCTAATACTCTCCTCCTGCTGACACGCGCCAGGTATATACAGGGCTACTGGCTAACTCTCTCCTCCCGCTGACATGTGCCGGGTATATACAGGGCTACTGGCTAATACTCTCCTCCCGCTGACATGTGCCGGGTATATACAGGGGATATACAGGGGTACTGGCTAATACTCTCCTCCCGCTGACATGTGCCGGGTATATACAGGGCTACTGGCTAATACTCTCCTCCCGCTGACAGGTGCCGGGTATATACAGGGGTACTGGCTAAAACACTCCTCCCGCTGACAGCTGCCAGGTATATAAAGGTCTACTGGCTAATACTCTCCTCCCGCTGACACTAGCCGGGTATATACAGGGCTACTGGCTAATACTCTCCTCCCGCTGACAGGTGCCGGGTATATACCGGGCGACTGGCTAATCCTCTCCTCCCGCTGACACGTGCCGGGTATATACAGGGCTACTGGCTAATACTCTCCTCCCGCTGACACGCGCCGGGTATATACAGGGCTACAGGCTAATACTCTCCTCCCGCTGACACGCGCCGGATATATACAGGGGTACTGGCTAATACTCTCCTCCCGCTGACATGTGACGGGTATATACAGGTCTTCTGGCTAATACTCTCCTCCCGCTGACACGAGCCGGGTATATACAGGGCTACTGGTAATACTCTCCTCCGCTGACATGTGCCGGGTATATACAGGGTATCTGCTAATACTCTCCTCCCGCTGACACGCGCCGGGTATATACAGGGCTACTGGCTAATACTCTCCTCAAGCTGACACTCGCCGGTATATACAGGCTACTGGCTAATACTCTCCTCCCGCTGACAGGTGCCGGGGTATATACAGGGCTACTGGCTAATACTCTCCTCCCTGCTGACACTCGCCGGGTATATACAGGGCTACAGGCTAATACTCTCCTCCCGCTGACACGCGCCGGGTATATACAGGGGTACTGGCTAATACTCTCCTCGTGCTGACACGCGCCGGGTATATACAGGGCTACTGGTTAATACTCTCCTCCCGCTGACACGCGCCGGGTATATACAGGGGTACTGGCTAATACTCTCCTCCCGCTGACATGTGCCGGGTATATACAGGGGTACTGGCTAATACTCTCCTCCCGCTGACACGCGCCGGGTATATACAGGGCTACTGGCTAATACTCTCCTCTTGCTGACACACGCTGGGTATATACAGGGCTACTGGTTAATACTCTCCTCCCGCTGACACGCGCCGGGTATATACAGGGGTACTGGCTAATACTCTCCTCCCGCTGACACTCGCCAGGTATATACAGGGCTACTGGCTAATACACTCCTCCCGCTGACATGTGCCGGCTATATACAGGGCTACTGGCTAATACTCTCCTCCCGCTGACACGCGCCGGGTATATACAGGGGTACTGGCTAATACTCTCCTCCCGCTGACACGCGCCGGGTATATACAGGGCTACTGGCTAATACTCTCCTCCCGCTGACACGCGCCGGGTATATACAGGGCTACTGGCTAATACTCTCCTCCCGCTGACAAGCGCCGGGTATATACAGGGCTACTGGCTAATACTCTCCTCTTGCTGACACGCGCCGGGTATATACAGGGCTACTGGCTAATACTCTCCTCTTGCTGACACGCGCCGGGTATATACAGGGCTACTGGTTAATACTCTCCTCCCGCTGACAGGTGCCGGGTATATACAGGGCTACTGGCTAATACTCTCCTCCCGCTGACACACGCCGGGTATATACAGGGCTACTGGCTAATACTCTCCTCTTGCTGACACGCGCCGGGTATATACAGGGCTACTGGCTAATACTCTCCTCTTGCTGACACGCGCCGGGTATATACAGGGCTACTGGCTAATACTCTCCTCTTGCTGACACACGCTGGGTATATACAGGGCTACTGGTTAATACTCTCTCCTCCGCTGACACGCGCCGGGTATATACAGGGGGTACTGGCTTATACTCTCCTCCCGCTGACACTCGCAAGGTATATACAGGGCTACTGGCTAATACTCTCCTCCCGCTGACATGTGCCGGGTATATACAGGGCTACTGGCTAATACTCTCCTCCCGCTGACACGCGCCGGGTATATACAGGGGTACTGGCTAATACTCTCCTCCCGCTGACACGCGCCGGGTATATACAGAGCTACAGTCAAATACTCTCCTCCCGCTGACACGCGCCGGGTATATACAGGGGTACTGGCTAATACTCTCCTCCCTCTGACATGTGCCGGGTATATACCGGGCTACTGGCTAATACTCTCCTCCCGCTTACAAGTGCCGGGTATATACAGGGGTACTGGCTAATACTCTCCTCCCGCTGACACGCGCCGGGTATATACCGGGCTAATGGCTAATACTCTCCTCCCGCTGACACTCGCCGGGTATATACAGGGGTACTGGCTAATACTCTCCTCCAGCTGACAAGAGCAGGGTATATACAGCGCTACTGGCTAATACTCTCCCCCCGGTTCCACCCGCCTGTTAAATACAGTTCTACTGGCTAATACTCTCCTCCCGCTGACACTCGCCGGGTATATACAGGGCTACTGGCTAATACTCTCCTCCCGCTGACACGCGCCGGGTATATACCGGGCTAATGGCTAATACTCTCCTCATGCTGACACTCGCCGGGTATATACGGGCTACTGGCTAATACTCTCCTCCCGCTGACACCGGCCGGTATATACCGGGCTAATGGCTAATACTCTCCTCCGCTGACACACGCGGGTATATACAGGGCTACTGGCTAATACTCTCCTCCCGCTGACACGCGCCGGGTATATACAGGGCTACTGGCTAATACTCTCCTCCCGCTGACATGTGCCGGGTATATACAGGGCTACTGGCTAATACTCTCCTCCCCCTGACACACGCCGGGTATATACAGGGCTACTGGCTAATACTCTCCTCCCACTGACACACACCGGGTATATACAGGGGTACTGGCTAATACTCTCCTCCCACTGACACACGCCGGGTATATACAGGGGTACTGGCGATTACTCTCCTCCCGCTGACACTCGCCGGGTATATACAGGGCTACTGGCTAATACTCTCCTCCCGCTGACATGTGCCGGGTATATACAGGGCTACTGGCTAATACTCTCCTCCCGCTGACACGCGCCGGGTATATACAGGGCTACTGGCTAATACTCTCCTCCCGCTGACACTAGCCGGGTATATACAGGGGTACTGGCTAATACTCTCCTCCCGCTGACACGCGCCGGGTATATACAGGGGTACTGGCTAATACTCTCCTCCCGCTGACATGTGCCGGGTATATACAGGGGTACTGGCTAATACTCTCCTCCCGCTGACATGTGCCGGGTATATACAGGGCTACTGGCTAATACTCTCCTCCCGCTGACACTCGCCGGGTATATACAGGGCTACTGGCTAATACTCTCCTCCCGCTGACACGTGCCGGGTATATACAGCGCTACTGGCTAATACTCTCCTCCCGCTGCCATGGGCCTGGAATCTACAGGGCTACTGGCTAATACTCTCCTCCCGCTGACACGCGCCGGGTATATACAGGGCTACTGGCTAATACTCTCCTCCCGCTGACACTCGCCGGGTATATACAGGGCTACTGGCTAATACTCTCCTCCTGCTGACACGCGCCGGGTATATACAGGGGTACTGGCTAATACTCTCCTCCCGCTGACATGTGCCGGGTATATACAGGGCTACTGGCTAATACTCTCCTCCCGCTGACATGCGCCGGGTATATACAGGGGTACTGGCTAATACTCTCCTCCCACTGACGCGTGCCGGGTATATACAGGGCTACTGGCTAATACTCTCCTCCCACTGACACGTGCCGGGTATATACAGGGGTACTGGCTAATACTCTCCTCCCGCTGACACCTGCTGGGTATATACAGGGCTACTGGCTAATACTCTCCTCCCGCTGACACGCGCCGGGTATATACAGGGGTACTGGCTAATACTCTCCTCCCGCTGACACGCGCGGGTATATACAGGGCTATGGCTAATACTTCCCTCCCGCTGACATGTGCCGGGTATATACAGGGCTACTGGCTAATACTCTCCTCCCGCTGACACGCGCCGGGTATATACAGGGCTACTGGCTAATACTCTCCTCCCGCTGACACCGGCGGGGTAGATACAGGGGTGCTGGCTAATACTCTCCTCCCGCTGACACGTGCCGGGTATATACAGCGCTACTGGCTAATACTCTCCTCCGCTGACACTCGCCGGGTATATACAGGGGTACTGGCTAATACTCTCCTCCCACTGACACGTGCCGGGTATATACAGGGGTACTGGCTAATACTCTCCTCCCGCTGACACACGCCGGGTATATACAGGGCTACTGGCTAATACTCTCCTCCCGCTGACATGTGCCGGGTATATACAGGGCTACTGGCTAATACTCTCCTCCCGCTGACACCTGCTGGGTATATACAGGGGTACTGGCTAATACTCTCCTCCCACTGACACACGCCGGGTATATACAGGGCTACTGGCTAATACTCTCCTCCCGCTGACATGTGCCGGGTATATACAGGGCTACTGGCTAATACTCTCCTCCCTCTGACACACGCCGGGTATATACAGGGCTACTGGCTAATACTCTCCTCCCGCTGACCCGCGCCGGGTTATACAGGGCTACTGGCTAATACTCTCCTCCCGCTCACACGCGCGGGTAATATACAGGGCTACTGGCTAATACTCTCCTCCCGCTGACACTCGCCGGGTATATACAGTGCTACTGGCTAATACTCTCCTCCCGCTGACATGTGCCGGGTATATACAGGGCTACTGGCTAATACTCTCCTCCCGCTGACACGCGCCGGGTATATACAGGGCTACTGGCTAATACTCTCCTCCCGCTGACACGCGCCGGGTATATACAGGGCTACTGGCTAATACTCTCCTCCCGCTGACACGCGCCGGGTATATACAGGGGTACTGGCTAATACTCTCCTCCCGCTGACACGCGCCGGGTATATACAGGGCTACTGGCTAATACTCTCCTCCCGCTGACACGTGCTGGGTATATACAGGGCTACTGGCTAATACTCTCCTCCCGCTGACACGCGCCGGGTATATACAGGGCTACTGGCTAATACTCTCCTCCCGCTGACACGCGCCGGGTATATACAGGGCTACTGGCTAATACTCTCCTCCCGCTGACACCTGCTGGGTATATACAGGCTACTGGCTAATACTCTCCTCCCGCTGACACGCGCCGGGTATATACAGGGGTACTGGCTAATACTCTCCTCCCGCTGACATGTGCCGGGTATATACAGGGCTACTGGCCTACAGTGCTGAATTGCAATAAGCGGTCCTAATGATCTCAGGAGTGCCTTATGTGCATACTTCAATCCCAAACTGCAGGACACTATAGACATCACCCAAAAATTTCCTAAAGCCATGCAATTAGCACAAACCCCATCTCTTTTAGGTCCATCTAACAGGGAAGTCTCGCCAGCACGTAAGAACAGCAGACCTCATGGACAAGCAGGCTACACGCTCATAGATCACTCTCCACCATGGACAGGCAGAGGAAACGCTCATAGATCAGCCCTTTTCTAATAGGAAGTAAAGCAAAAAAAAAACATTTAAAAAAAACACAACAAGAAATGCAACTCTAAAAAGGTGTTCCCATCTCAGACATTTATGACTTAATGGCACGGGGTGGGACAGGCACTTTTCTTGAGAAGAGACCCCAAAGGATAATTTTAAAGAGTTACTACATTCTCCTAACTTCTAGCATAAGAGCTAGGAACGATCCAGCCATATAGAATAGAGAATTGGCTACGCATGCGCAGGCAATTTCTGTTCATTTCAATGGAATATCCAAATTCAACTGACCACACACACTCCTATAGAGTAGAATGGAGAGTCCTGCGCATGCACAGAACTCTACTTTCTTTTCAATGTAGTTTCCAAGTTCAGCCGAGCACATGCACTCCTATAGAATAGAATGGAGAGTCCTGCGCATGCACAGCACTCTCTGTTCACTTTACCGGAATTTCCAAGTTCACCCGAGCATACGCACTTCCATAGAATGAAAAGGAGAGTCCTGTGAGAGTCCTACTTTCCTTTCAATGTCATTTCCAAGTACAGCCAAGCACATGCACTGCTATATAACAGAATGGAGAGTCCTGCGCATGCAGAGAACTCCACTTTCCTTTCAATGTCATTTCTAAGTTCAGCTGGGAACATGCACTCCTATAGAACAGAATGGAGAGTCCTGCGCATCACACTCTGTTCATTTTAATGGAATTTCCAAGTATAGCTGACCACACACACTCCTATAGAATAGAATGGAGAGTTCTGCGCATGCGCAGGACTCTAATTTCAATGGGAGTTCCAAGTTCAGCCAAGCACACTCACTCCTATGGAACAGAATGGAGAGTCCTGAGCAATGCATGGACAATTCACCATTCAATTAAATGGGAGTTCCAAGTTCAGTCAAGCACACTCACTGGCGTAGAACAGAAAGGAGTGTGACGCGTATGGGCAGCACTCTCCTTTCATTTCAATGGAATTTCCAAGTTCAGCGGAGAGCCCTGCACATGCGCGGCACTCTCCCTTCATATTAATGGCAGTTCCAAGTTCAACCAAGCACACTCACGTCCATAGAACAGAATGGAGAGTATTATGCATGCACAACCTTGTGGCTGGGCTGTTCCTGTCTGTTAACCTAAAAACCTAAAAGTTAGGAGAAGAAAATAACCCTTAAATTCATCCTTCATTGAGGAGCGGCACTAGACGAGATTACAAATTGTGTTGTAGGCCCTTATAGGACAATTGGTTTTCTCTTTTCTTTCTCTGTTTTAGGAGACTCTGGACATTTACGAATGTCTGTATCCTAAATCTTGGTATATTTAGGATCCACCCTTGTTCCAACCCCCAAACAACAGATGACTTCCCCTTTAAATATACATATACAGTGGGGGAAATTATTTGATACACTGACGATATTGCAAGTTTTGCTAACTACAAATAATGGAGAGGTCTGGAATTTTATCATAGGTAAACTTCCCCTGTGAGAATCAAAACAAAAAATCAGAAAATCACATTGTAGGATTTTAAAATAATTAATTTGCATTTTATTGCGCGAAATAATTATTTGATCACCGACCTACCAGGAAGAATTCTGGCTCTCACAGACCTGTTAGTTTTTCTTTAAGAAGCCCTCCTACTCTGCATTCACTACCTGTATTAATTGCACTTGTTGGAACTTGCTACCTGTATAAAAGACAACTGTTTACACAATCACACTCCAACCTCTCCACCGTGGCCAAGATTAAAGAGCTGTCTACGGACACCAGGGACAAAATTGTAGACTTGTGCAAGGCAGGGACGGGCTACCGGACAATAGGCAGCAGCTTGGTGAGAAGGCAACAACTGTTGGCGCAATTGATTGGTTGTACAATTTTTCCACAATTACCGGCAAAATTTGGCTCTACCGGAATCTTAGACGCAACATTACTTCTAAGCGGGCTATACCACTCTAAGTTTCAGTGCTTCCTCCGAATGGGTCTTCTATGGGCATGAGGCCATGGAACTGGCAAATAAGAGTTTCTAAATCCCAAAATCACTACATTGAAAAGGCGCAAAAATTGAAAAAGAATTGTTGAGAAAATTGTATTCGACCTCTAACACCCAAGCCTCAGGGGACACCACCAAGAAGATCCGATAAGGTGAGGCCGCAGGATCTATAAGGAATATGTAATAATGGAAGGGACAGGTGGAGAATATAAAGTAGTAGAATGAGCCGGCTCCATGACTCCGGGATGTAAGTACAAACGTCCGACCTGATGTGTGAGGAGTGACGCCTCATTGAGTATTCCGCTCGTGGCTCCGTGCTCAGTATTCAGGCAATACGCTTCACGTTTCAGGTGTGAGACAAGTTTATAGCCCTTTGTATCAATGGCAGAAGAGGAATAAATCTGCAACTGGAGCAACGTCGTCTGGTATCTCGAATGAAAAACAGGTTGTGTAGAAAAAAAATTAAAAAGTTATGTAGTCAAATAAGATTTCTCGGATAAAGAGGCGAGAAGGGACAGAGCCTTGAGTGCTTTGGTTTAGATTGGGGACCGGTCAAATATTAGAAAACATATTTGGGTCAAATTTGACCTAAATCCAAGCACTTCAGTTGGGGTTTGGCCCAAATCGAATTTTTGGCAAAATTTGCACCAAAAATTGACTGTAGCAATAGCCCTGTTGAACTTACTGGTCTGGCAACGCACCACAGCCTAACTTCTGGTCCAATGTCCCTTCCAATGTCACTTAGGGTTACTTTATCATAGGCATAACATTATGGTAATCAGAACTGACGTTGGACCTGATGTTGGACCAGACAATGGGCTGCAACAAGACCAATGAGTCAACGGACTGATAGGTTGACCCCCTAAAACAACCTTAAACCTAATTTAGGGTTTTGGTTAAAGGTGTTTTCTCACTACAAAGAATCAACATGTAGGGACAGATCATTAAAGACTTTTGCCAAATACATTAGTCATTTGATTTTACCTTGGTCATGAGATCAGACAGATTTTAGCTGCTCTAAGTGCACACAGGTCTCTCTGGTTACATCCATGATCTTCCTTCCTGAGCAGTGAGTGACTTTACAGTGGACGGAGCTCACTATCTGAGGAAACTCATTATCTCTAGCAAGATTAGCTTTTCATTACAGATAAACAATTGTTTTCACTCCTCGGAGCACTGGTAGCATTGTTTACTGATGATTGAGTCTCCTACATTTAAGTCTTTGGAATGTCTCAGCTAGTTATAGAGGAGCTAAAGAGTATAATAAGTGCTATAGAACCACTCACAGCCTGACGAGACAGAGGAAGAAAAGCTGATTGTGAAACTGCATGGACAGAAAACCCCTTTAAGGTTTTAGATAGAACTGGGATTAAAGCAACATGGACTATCTACTTTGGAATATGACCACTTTAGTTCAAGTTGGCCCAAACGATTTTTGATTAAAATCGGCCACCAAATTGACTGTAAGCATAACATTAACCCTAAGGGAGGGTGATTTGAGAGGCTTTAGAGGGCTAACATATTGGCCCACCAATGCAACACTCTGGTTGTGGCCAAACCTGTGGTCCGATGCTTGGTCTAACGTCACGTCTGGTTACTTCACCATAGGCCCGATGACATGGTTAACAGAAATGATGTCAGACAGGACGTAGACCAGAATATAGATTGCAATGGGAACAATGCTGGATCTGTTAACCCTCTGGAACAATCCTAACTGCAATTTAGGGTTAGGACTTTGGTAAAGGATAGGGATAGAACAGGAATTAAGGCAACATGGACAATATATATGGACGACACTAGTGTTGAGTTCGGAAAGTCAAATTTGACCTGAATCTGACGGCTTCAGTTCAAGTTTCCCCAAATCGATTTTTGGTGAAAAAACAAATTGACTGTAACCCTAACCCTGTTTAAGTAGAGTTTAACTTACTGGTCTGGCAATAATGCACCGCTCCCAGAAAGGATTTACTATTGTAACAAGCCCCTGCATTATGCCTTTCCTGGATAATGGCAGGATAATCGCCCCGAAAAGGGCGGTCCCAATAAGGAACCTTGGCCCTGATGATCCCTGCACTAGCAATATACTGCCAAAGTATGACTGCCACCAGTGATATGTTACTGATGTGTTACTCTCTCTCACTCCAATCAGTGATATGTTATTAACACGTTACTTCCGACCAGAGGCGTAACTTGGAGCTGCTGGGCCCAGGTGCAAATAGTGAAATGCGGCCCCTCAACTACCATGTGCCATTTAAAATGCTGTGGTAGAAGGGTTTTTGGGGCCCCCTCAGAGTGCAGGGCCCAGTAGCGACTGCAACCTCTGCACCCCCTATAGCTACGCCCCTGCTTCCGACACGTTTCTGTCTCCTATAATGCAGATCAGGAGAGTTTTGAAAAAAAGCCCAATACCATAAAGGACTTCACATATAGAGATAGCAATGGCACCTACTGTACTGTCGGAAAAAGGCTCTAGCTGAGTGGAGTCCTCAGCTATCATATTCTTCCTTCATATACCGGAAAAAGCAGTAGAGATCAGTATACGTCACAACCAGGTGAACTGAGACGCCACAACGGGCGCCCCTCACTATTAAGGGGGTTTTCCCACCAAGTAAGAACTGACGTGGGACACTTACAAACTAAATAAAAAAATGTGCACCATTCATCATTATTACAAATTCTGTAGCATTTTTGTTTTAGCTGCTCCCTTAGTGATCCATAGTGCACAGCTCATCTCCAGGGGATACCAGTCCTGACCGCACATGCTCAGAAATAACATCTCTCTCCTCAGGCAGCTACTGTCAGTCTCTTCCCTGCTTAGTAATCACACACACTCACTGATGAGCGAGTGTAAAACCCCAGGTGCTGCCATTCTACTCCTGTCCTTTGTGCTCCTTAGTAATCTCACACACTCACTGCTGAGCGAGTGTTCAGCCTCAGGTGCTGTCATTCTATCCTGTCCTCTGTACTCCTTAGTAATCACACACACTCACTGCTGAGCAAGTGTTCAACCC
The DNA here is from genome assembly GCA_025379985.1 of Phyllomedusa bahiana. Taxonomy (NCBI): domain Eukaryota; kingdom Metazoa; phylum Chordata; class Amphibia; order Anura; family Hylidae; genus Phyllomedusa; species Phyllomedusa bahiana. The sequence goes on along the minus strand of JAODAL010007486.1, from coordinate 20,861 downwards.
CAGGTGCTGTCATTCTACTCCTGTCCTCTGTACTTTTTATTTAATTCACACACTTCACGAAGGCGAGTTTTATGCCCCAGTGCTGATTTACTCCGTCCTCTGTGCTCCTTGTAATCTCAACACTTCACTGCATGAGCGATTGTTCAACCCAAGGTGCTGCCATTTATCCTGCCTCTGTACCCTCCGTAATCTCACAACTCACGCTGAGGGTGTTCAACCCCGGGTGTGCATTCTATCCTGCCTTGTTTTTCCTTAGTAATCCAACACTCACTGCGGTTGAGTGTTTCACCCCAGGGCTGTCATTCTCTCCGTCCCTGTACTCTTAGAATCTCACAACATCATTTGTGAGCGATGTTTTAAAACCCCAGGTGCTGCCATTCTATCCTGTCATCTGTATTCCTTAGTAAAAAACCACACCAGCTGAGCGAGTGTTCAACCCCAGTGCTGTATTATACCCCCACCCTTTGTGCTCCTTGGTATCACACACCTCACTGCTGAGCGGTGAAAACCCCCCATGGGCGCCATTTTTTATTGCCCCTCTGTACCCTTTAGTAAAAAACACACTCACTGCTGATAGTGTTTTTCCCCCCCAGGTGCTGTCATTTCCCCCTTAGTAATTGTCATACAGTGCAGTACCCCTAGGGGCGAAAAGTTGATTTTTGTCGCCCAGGCGAAAATTTTTATGTGCATAATATTACCCAGAATGGCCCTGATTTTTGGCCCCGTCTACGCTCTCCCCGCGGGGTATAATCAGGTGCATTCGCGCTCGGGGGAAAAAATTCTGGCTCGGGTAAACCCTTTGAAAGGCTTTCCTTTTCCAGCTGTAAGTCCTAGGATGCCGTAATGAAGCTATAAATCTATAGCTTTACTACGGTTCTAGTGCGCCCACCCACCCACACGCCCCCGAAATTGGGCGCATTACAAAGTGCCGCTTGCGCTCTGTAATGCGCCAAGGAGTGGCGTGTGGGAGGAATTTCAGCGCAGCGAATGGGGCTGTGCATGATATCAGGCTGAAAAGATGCCAGATATCTGCCGCAGCCCCATTCATACATGTCGCCCTATCTGTCTACTTACATTTTTTCATCCCATTCCCACCAAAAAAGAAACCTCAATCAGGTGTGTGCATTGAGAAAAAAAACATGTTTAGTTCCTGCAGGAAATTGAAAATAGGATCCCTATACTGGAAGACAGAAGTGCTAACCACTCAGCTACTCATAGCTCTTGCATTTTACGTTACTTAACTTTACTTAAACAGAAATTTGCTTGACTAGAGACTCAGGAGTGAGCACACTGCGGGGAAAGGCATGGTGATGTCAAGCCTACTGGGTCACATGATATGCAGTTCAAACAAATAATACACGCCCCCTTTTGAATGCACTGAAAGCTGAAGAGAGGAAAGCAGGACATGAAATGCCTTCAAGGTTAAGCCCCTTACAAGAGGAATTGCGGTCCTCTCTTGTACTGCCTGAACAAACTCTGGATTGGTTGAAGTTATACTCCGTGTCCTGGATTTAACCTATAACCCGTGGTAACAAAATGTGCCTTTTATATCAGACTGTGACCCCAGTGCTGCCATTGCCATCTCTATACATGTAGTCCTTTATTATATTGGGCTTTTTTCAAAACTCCCCTGATGACATGGCAGTAATACTTTGGTAGCATATTGCTATTACAGGGATCGCCAGTGATTATGTTCCTGAGTGGGGCCGTCCTTTTCGGGGCGATTATCCTGCCATTATTCAGGAAGAGCATAGTTTAGTGGCTTGTTAGACTAGGAAACACTCTCCTGCTTCCTCCTGTTTTTAGTTTTTGTATTAACTTTTTATTCATATTTTATATTTGCATTAATTCTGGCAACATTTTTTTTTAGTAAATATATTATTCGAAGCTAAATTTTAGGATTAGTCCTTTTTCCACTGAAGATTGTAAATATCCATTTGGACTTTCGATTAACTTTTCTGCATCTGACTTGGTGGAGTCACATTTTTCACTACATAACTTATACTTTCCTGTAGGCCCAATGTCTTGGTAACCAAAAGTGATGTCGGACGGGATGATGAACCACAAGTTAGGCCGCAACAGGAGTGTCAAGTTGCTGGACCAGTAAGTTAACCCCCTAAAACAATATTAACTGTAATTTAGGGTTAGGACTTAGGTTAAGGATAGGAATAGAACAGGGATTAAGGCAACATGGAGAACATATCTGAAGGACATTAGTGCTTTGGATTCAGGTCAAAGTCACTTTCGACCCGAATTTAGTTCAAGTTGGCCTAAATCGATGTTTGGTGAAGATTGCCCCCAAAATTTACTGAAACCATAACCCTAAATCTAAGTTAGGGAAAGGGTTCTTTAAGGAGTTTTAGGGGGTCAACTTACTGGTCCACTGCAATGCTCAAATTGTGGCTTAAGTTCTGGTCCAACATCACTTCTTCTGGTTACTTCATTGTATGCCCAATGTTATGGCAATTGGAATTGACGTTGGACAGGATGTTAGACCAGAAGTTAGGCAGCAACAAGAGCATCAAATCGCTGGATTAAGTTAACCTCGTAAAACAGTAACCTAACCATAATTTAGGTTTAGGGCTTTGGTTAAGGATAGGGATTAAGGCAATATGTTCAACATATCTGGAGGACACGAGTGTTGTGCTTTGGAATTAGGTCAAATTCAACATGAACCTAGTTGGGGTAAAGGTTAAGAGGTTTGAGAGGGTTAACTTACTGGTCCAGTGATATAACACTCATGATATGGACTTACTCCTGGTCCTAGGTCCTAGGTCTTGGTCTAACATCACTTCTGATTACGTCACCATAGGTCCAATGTTACTGTAACTAGAAATGACGTCAGATGGGACGTGCACTGGGAGCATCGTTAGATCAGTTAGTAAACCAACTAAAACCATTTAAACAACTGTAACCCTATTCTGGGTTAAATTTAGGGTTTAGGGCGTCTGAAAGCTATTTTTTTTCACAATTTTGGTTAAATCTGTATTGTATTGAATTGAACAGGAAGAAACACTAGAGGACACCACGGCTAATTTAGGTTAATTTAATAGGGTCCTAACTATTCCAAAAAAACTAGCCAAATTTTAGCATTTCCCACTTCTGACACCTCTATGGCAACTGTAGAGCTGATGGGAGGGAAGTGGTGAAACTGGAGGATAAGGATCACAGGTGTCTCATTCTTGACGTAGTCTTAAATATACAGACGTGTAATCAAAGGGAAGATTTTCCTGGGAGTGAAACCAAAAACCCTGGAAGCACCTTTTAAGGAAATCTAACATTCTGTTGTTTTCTTGGCGAATCAGGCTGCTTAGGGCCTATAGGGGAGAAGAACCCGGTCTGTAGCTATAGGACCAGTGCTGGCAGCCTATCAGGGGAGATTGAACAGGCTGTAGCTATAGCGGGTCGCGCTGGCAGCCTATCAGGGGAGATAGAACAGGTCTGTAGCTATAAATGACAGCTGGCAGCCTATCAGGAGAGATCGAACAGGTCTGTAAGCTATAGCGATCTAGCGCTGGCAGCCTATCAGGGGAGATAGAACAGGTCTGAGTATAGTGACCAGTGCTGGCAGCCTATCAGGAGAGATCGAACAGGTCTGTAGCTATAGCGATCAGCGCTGGCAGCCTATCAGGGGAGATAGAACAGGTCTGTAGCTATAGTGACCAGTGCTGGCAGCCTATCAGGAGAGATCGAACAGGTCTGTAGCTATAGCGATCAGCGCTGGCAGCCTATCAGGAGAGATAGAACAGGGCTGTGCTTAGGGACCTGGGAGCTGATCAGCCCATACAAGAGGGGATATCTAGGAATAGGGAGGACACTTTTTAATGGAAAATTTGCAAAGTGACTTGTTTTGCAAGATCTTTAACATAAAAAGCAGCGATCCTTGTAGTGAGACATCTCCGTTAAGTCAAGGGCCTGAAACCTACTGGGAGTTGTAGTAACACTCACTCTGGAGGCCAATGGTCTATACAAAGAAAATATTGGTACAATGCGACATTATAGGGTGCAATCTTGACAATCACCCCCCCCCCGCCTCATTTCTATGTCGCCTCATCTTCAGTAACCCCCCCCCCAATCTAATCTCCGTTCTGCCTGTGCACTGCTGGCACCTATAAACTACTGGCGTTCCTCAGATTCTGTCGTACAAGGTACAGTCTGTATGTGCCAGACCTAAAAATATCAACAACTGCATTAGGAATCCAATAATTAATGGCAGGCATTATGCAAATGACAACGTTGCTCCCCGTAAAATAATGACATTTCTTCATTTTCCCTGTTGTTATGCAAAACAATGAATTTAAGGAGATAAATCATTCCAGAGGCTTAAAGAAGCCGTAATAGACAGGGAGAGGCGGCAGCGGGGCCGGGGACGAGCTCCACCGCCATGCAACCTTCTCTAGATAGCAGATTGTCTAGTCACGTCTCATCGGTGGGCCACAAGAATAAAAAAAAAAAAAAAACTATGTCACTCCAGACCTAGTGCTGTAATGGGGGAATTTTGGGTAAAGAAAAAAATCTGATTTAGCTTATGTTCTAATAATTGAGGATTCCCACTTATCATCATTGATGGTACGTCAAATCCATATGCCGTCAACAATGTAAAACTAGGATGCCTGAAACCCTCCAGGGGAATTGATTTTTGGGACCTAGCAGTGGAGATAATTTTTGGACTCACACGTAGAGTTGATACTTGGGGTTCACCAGTGGCGTCGATTCCTGGGGTCCGCAAGTGGAGATAATTCTTGGGGCCCACCAGTGCAGTTGGTTCTTGGCTTCCACCAGTGAAGTTGAGTCTTGGGGCCCACCAGTGGAGATGATTCTTGGAGCCACCAGTGGAGATGATTCTTGGACCCACCAGTGGGGTTGATTCTTGGGGTCACCAGTGGAGTTGATTCTTGGACCCACCAATAGAGTTGATTCTTAGGGTCCATTAGTGGAGTTGATTCTTGAGGTCCACCCGTGAATTTGATTCTTGGGACCCACCAGTGGAATTGATTCTTGGGACCCACCAGTGGAGTTGATTCTTGGGGCCCATCAGTGGAGATGATACTTGGGAACCACCAGGGGAGATGATACTGGAGGCCCGCACTGGAGCTGATTCTTGGGGCCCACCAGTGGAGATAATTTTTGGACTCACAAGTAGCGTTGATTCTTGGGGCCCACCAGTGAAGTTGATTCTTGGGGTCCACAAGTGAAGCTGATTCTTGGACTCACAGGTAGAGATGATTCTTGGGTCTCACCATTGAAGTTGATTCTTATGGCCCACCAGTGAATTTGATTCTTGTGGCCCACCAGTGAATTTGATTCTTGGGGCGCACCAGTAGAGTTGATTCTTGTGGCCCACCAGTGAATTTGATTCTTGGGGCAAACCAGTGTATTTGATTCTTGGGGCCCACCAGTGGAGTTGATTCTTGGAGCTCACCAGTGGAGATGATTCTTGGAGCCCACCAGTAGAGATGATTCTTGGAGCACAGCAATTGTGTTCATTCTTGGGGCCCTCCAGTGGAGTTCATTCTTGGGGCACACCAATTGAGTTCATTCTTGGGGCCCACCAATGGAGTTGATTCTTGGAGCTCACCAGTGGAGTTGATTATTTGACGCATCAGTAGAATTTATTCTTTGGGCCCCCCCATAGATTTGATTCTTGGGGCCCGCCTTCACTGGTATTATCCTCCAAGACAAAGTCATGGCAGTGTGTTACTATGTAGGCTTTGTTATTATTCAGGCAATATACATAGCACTATTATCTGGTTGTATGTTTATTATATCGCAATCATATGTGACAATGGATTTAGAAGCGGATGGATATACCAGGTGGTGCTGGGATTTCTAGAGGAAAAGTGAGGAACCTCATAGTCTGGGTTTTCCGTTTTTTTTTAGATTTCCATTCCTTTAAGATAGAATTGGGTTGCAGATTCAGTATGCAGGTGGTTACAACAAGGAAAGGGTTGTATTGTGAGATTGTATTGTGAGATATTACCCTACTTTCCTCCAAACAAAGTCATTTAATAGGCTTTATTATTATTTCGGCATTATATAGCGCTGTTGTAGGTTCGCTACATGGAAATCTTATATGGACACTGAATTTACTTAGCACCCTTCAATTTTCTTTAAGAGCATCTCCCAGACATGTCTCCCTTTTAAAGGGGTTGTCTAGCTTAGAAAAACCTATTTTCACATACCCAATAAGTGAATTTTGAGTTGAACAAGGAAGGGCTACAAAGAGCGTCTCCCGCTTTGGAGGACCTGTTCTGTCCTGCATTACATTGATGTGAACGGACACCCTGTAATACTTCACATCCCCTGTGGTGGCACTGCTGGGAAACTGAACACTTACTGCCAGCTCTCACCTCAGATCAGCAGCGCCGGGCCCCTCCACCTCAGCAGCGCTGGACCCCTCCCCCTCAGTAGCCCCGGGCCCCAGACACATATAGCGGCACAGTCGGCGAACATATCAGGCCTGCGGCCTGTTCTCTCTACCATTATCGTGAAGCAAGGAGGCGGTACCTGTCGACAGCGGCGGGCTCCCCCTTGCTTCATAGTCTGGCCGGGCCCCGTACGGCAGTACTGATAGTACTGCCCTAACGGCGGCCCTGCCTCAGATTATAGCTGATTGCTCGGGGTCCAGACACTTTGAGATCAGATTATTAGGGGATCTCTCTAACGAGGAGGGGTTAATCAAAGCGGAGAACCCCCTTTAATTTGGTTTTGGAGATAAATGAATATGTCTATATAATGTATGCTTGCAGCAGCCAGGTCCGGGGCTGCAGACTGAGTACAGCGCTATCGGAGTAATCACCATCACGCTGGTAGACTGTGCCCTCTAATAAAATGAATAATAGATGGTGGCTATAATGAAGATTGCTGCTCGTCTCTGGCATCTCAGTGCCTGGCAGCAGACGCAGGTGGAAGCCAGTCCCATCCATATTTACAGATCTGTGTCGCACACCACCCTGGCACTGCTACCCCTGCTAGAGAAAGCAAGAACCGAGAGGATAATCATCTATATCAATATAGCAAGAGGGTTCTGGATGCTCCTTTCTGTCCTATAGTGAATTCCCACCTCTCCCTGTAGGACCCCATAATAGCAGAGAAGCCAATGGATGTGCATCAATCCCAGATACGGGGACCCCCTTATTAACGTCTCATAGGACATGAGGCTGTCTATAGGCAATAACCAGAAGTCTAGTGTTTGTCTGTATGGGTCAAGTAGGGTAACCCGGCTCCAAATCTGCAGGACCAGATTAACCAGGCACCCGTCCCTCCCCGAAATGATCACATCCTATGTCATCATGGCCACAACCTCTCTGCCAGAGGCTGGAATCCATCATGTTCATGACCAAAGTGCAGGGCGTGTTACAGTGTATAAGGGTACAGTCATACAGGCAGGGTCCGCGGGGAGTTCGTGCAGTATAAAATGCACATGCAAAGATTGCCACCAACTGGTGTGGATTTTATGAAAGATTTATAGTGGCGTGACAAATAAAATTGGCCGCAGTAAAATTTGCATCAGTTGTGAAGATATTAGATTTTGGGTTCACGGTGGAGAACCCTCTGCTGGCCCGACCCAAAAGACTGTGCCCTAATGCACGGTAACGAGTCCTACACCAGGTGTGGTTTGTGAACCCTCTGTCGACCCGACCAAAAGGACTGCGCCCTAATGCACGGTAACGAGTCCTACACCAGGTGTGGTTTGTGAACCCTCTGTCGACCCGACCCAAAGGACTGTGCCCTAATGCACGGTAACGAGTCCTACACCAGGTGTGGTTTGTGAACCCTCTGTCGACCCGACCAAAAGGACTGCGCCCTAATGCACAGTAACGAGTCCTGCACTGGGTTTGGTTTGTGAACCCTCTGTCGACCCGACCCAAAGGACTGTGCCCTAATGCACAGTAACGAGTCCTACACCAGGTGTGGTTTGTGAACCCTCTGCGGACGAGACCCATTTGAATGTACATTTACTCACTGTAACAAGCCCTGCACCTAGTTTAGGAACCTACTGCGGACCCGAGCCACATAACCATACACTATTACACTGTACGTGTAAGAAACGTACCCAAATCCACTGTAGTGAGCCCTGCACCTGATTTGGGAACCTGCTGTGGCTCCCACATGCATGAACAGACCCTTATCCACAGCAACAAGTCCTGAACTGGTTTTGGATTTGGAACCCACTGTGGACCCAACCTGCATGAACATACCCTCATAGACTGTAAAGGGTCTTGAGCCTGATTTGGTTTGGGAACCGGGTATGGACCTCACCTGGATGACTATAACCTTATACACTATAATGATCCCTACACCTGGTTTGGGAACTTGCTGTGGATCTGACTTCTATGAACATAAGTTTGAACGCTGTAATAAGTCCTGCACCTGGTTTGGTTTTTGAACCCACTCTGGAACCAATGCACATAAACATACCCTTATAAACTGTAATGAGTCCTGCACCTAGATTGGAAACCCGCTCTGGACCTGACCCACATGAACAGACCCTTATACACTGTACCGAGCCTTGTACTTAGTTTGGAACCTGCTCTGGTCCCAACCTACAGTATATGCAGGAAAAAGAAAAAAGAGAGGGGGCGCACAATAGTGTTATACTGTAACAATGAGGATAAGTGGTGGAAAGTGATGATATATTCTCACCTTTTGGTGTTGTGCTACTATTGTAGAGGCACAACACTCATAAGCGCTTGCAGGGCTATTTGTATCCCGTAGCCCTTACTACGGCAGCCGCTGGGCTCTGGTGCTCCGTTCCGTGGACCGGTAGGAGAAGATCGCCAAGAGGAAAAAAGGAAAAACGGACCCGGCGCACGTGCAGTGAAAATAAAAAAAGCCCAGGATAAAGGCTTTCAATTAAAAAGTTTTTATTCTTAAAATTGCTACGGAATTACCGATGCAAAATTAAAAACATGTAAACAGAACTTAACGCGTTTCGCGCGTGTACCCGCGCTACATCAGAAGTATACATTGTAGGAATAAACACAGTATATATAATACTAACAATTACTGTAATTGGTTGTCTTGCATTGCAGGTGAGTGACGCGAAAAGACCGGTGGCGCAGAAGCGCAAAGACAACCGGAAGAAAGAAGTGTCAATCAAAGGGTGCAGAAGACCCAGGGGGAAGAGTCGGAAAGACAAGCAGATGAGCCGGAGCTGCGAACAATATACTGACATTTGATGTATGCCAAGAAACAATAAACATGTGCAGAACAAAATAAAATGAATAGTGTTCTTTATTGGAAACGTTGCTATATAGGAGTGTAAAGAAAGTGCGTGATGGGAATAAATCACTACTTGTAAGATGCGAGGTAAACAGTAACAAAAAAAAGAATTCCTCTAAAGAGCGTATATAAGCATAGAAAGGGAATAACCAATAGGAGAGAGCGGGAGATACAAAGGAACCAATCAGTAGCTTGGTTCTGATTCAAATTCAGAGGGCGCTAAAAAAAAAAAGAGAGAAAACGCGCCAAAGATGTTTCATATTTACAAAGTGTGATGTGATTGGTTACAGGTAATAGGAGGGAATTCAATATAGCCAATAGCGTACAGTATGGGGAAACACTAGTGATTGGTTATGCTCGTAGCGGGTATTATAAACGGACCAATCAGAGGAGAAATGTAAAAAATAATCCGATTGGTGCTTCTACGCCCGGGGGATCCGAACGGACCAATGGGAGAGGGAGCTACTTCTCTATGGGAAATAACATAGAGAAATAGAGTACAGACTTATAGTAGAAATGTGTCTCGGTAAAGACTTGCTATAGCGGAAAAGAGCAACAGGATAGTGGGGGGAATAGATGTGAAACCAAGGAATGTTAGGTTTAGTCGGGAATATGGAAAAAAATTGGCGACAATAAAACTACTAAAATTGCATACATTACATTGCGATTGTTACATTCTTCGAATAGTGTAAACATGAATTTAAAAGAGTCCTGTATTGAGTGGGTGGGTTACAAATAAGTGTATCGGCAAATATGAAACCTACATAATATAATAAATATACAAATGAGACAGTAGAGAGAGCGAATAGAATTCAAATCGGCAGTATGTACTGGTACACATGAATAAAAAATATAAATAAAATAAGCAACTCCATATATTTGGGAGGCATGAATGAAAGCTAGATGTATGTTTACATTGTAATTCTAGGTCGTTATCGGTGTGCTCGTGTTACCTGTTTGTTTCTAACCTAAATTTTAAAATGAGAACTAGTGAGAAAGGAGAAGGAAGGATTTTCTAGTGGAATTAATTCGGTGGCATCATAAGACCTTTCGGGAACAGAGTCTGTAGCCTATAGATCCAGAACATTTTCTCTTTTCTGTAGAGCTTGGGCGATTTTGGTAGTTTCAAAGGAATAAAGGCGACCGGAGTAATGCTTAAAACTGTGAAGTCTCTCTGATGATGTTCATTACAATGTCGGGAGACACTATGCAGCATGTCCCCTCTTTTCACACATGCTCTATGGCCATTAAGACGAGGTGCAGAGGCCGCCATGTTCTGCCAACGTATTGGAGTTTGCAGATACATTCTATCACATAGATGACAAAGGAGCTTTTACAGTTGAGTTCCTGTTTGATCGGATATATTTCTTTCGTGATATTGGAGATGATATGGGAACTAGTGCTAATACTAGAGCAACATAGGGGAGCCACACGGAGATCTGCCTGGATTAGCCGAATTGTTATCCTGGTTTCTGTCGGGTTTTTTACCCTGCTAGGGGCTTTTAGGTTTTTAATATTAGGTGCCCTCCTATAGATAATACCGGGTTTATTAGGTAGAAGTGGACCAAGGAAAGGGTCTTTTTTTAGGATGTGCCAATGTCGGTCTAAAACATTCCGTATTGTGGATCTTGAAGAGTTGTATTGTGTGATTTGTGAAAATTTTATTTTTTAATTGTTGTCTTCCTCATTTTTCTTGTTTTTTTGTTGGCAATCCGTTTGTGTAAGTTGATTAACTGTATATTTTTCGTTTGTCAGTAGTTTCTGAGGGTATTTTTTGTCTCTAAACCTATTTTTTTTAGACAAAAAATACCCTGAGAAACTACTGTCAAACGCAAAAGAGAGAGTTAATACTCTTACACAAAAGGATTGCCTAGAAAAAAAGAAGAAAAATGAGGAAGAGAACACTTCAAAAATATTCACTCATCACACAATACAACTCTTCAAGATCCACAATACGGAAGGTTTTAGACCGACATTGGCACATCCTAAAAAAAGACCCTTTCCTTGGTCCACTTCTACCTAATGAACCCGGTATTATCTATAGGAGAGCACCTAATATCAAAAAACCTAATAGCCCCTAGCAGGGTAAAAAACCCGACAGAAACCCAGGATAACAATTCGGCTAATCCAGGCAGTTCTCCGTGTGGCTCCTCCCTTTGCTTATGTTGCTCCAGTATTAGCACTAGTTCCCATATCATCTCCAATATCACCAAAGAAATATATCCGATCAAACAGGAACTTAACTGCAAAAGTTCCTTTGTCATCTATGTGATAGAATGTATCTGCAAACTCCAATACGTTGGCAGAACATCGCGGTCTCTGCACCTTCGTCTTAATGGCCATAGAGCATGTGTGAAAAGAGGGGACATGCTTCATAGTGTCTCCCGACATTGTAATGAACATCATCAGAGAGACTTCACAGTTTTAAGCATTACTCCGGTCGACTTTATTCCTTTGAAACTACCAAATCGCCTCCAAGCTCTACAGAAAAGAGAAATGTTCTGGATCTATAGGCTACAGACTTTGTTCCCGAAAGGTCTTAATGATGCCACCGAATTAATCCATTAGAAAATCCTTCCTTCTCCTTTCTCACTAGTATCTCATTTTAAAATTTAGGTTAGAAAACAAACAGGTAACACGAGCACACCGTAACGACCTAGAGTTACAATGTAAACATACATCTCGCTCTCATTCATGCCTCCCAAATATATGGAGTTGCTTATTTTATTTACTATTTTTTATTCATGTGTACCAGTATACACTGCCGATTTGAATTCCATTCGCTCTCTCTACTGTCTCATTTGGTATATTTATATATATTATGTAGGTTTCATATTTGCCGATACACTTATTTGTAACCCACCCACTCAATACGGGACTCTTTTAAATTCATGTTTACACTATTCGAAGAATGTAACAATCGCAATGTAATGTATGCAATTTTAGTAGTTTTATTGTCGCCAATTTTTTTCCATATTCCCGACTAAACCTAACATTCCTTAGTTTCACATCTATTCCTCTCACTATCCTGTTGCTCTTTTCCGCTACAGCAAGTCTTTACCGAGACACATTTCTACTATAAGTCTGTATTCTATTTCTCTATGTTATTTCCCATAGAGAAGTAGCTCCCTCTCCCATTGGCCGTTCGGATCCCCCGGGCGTAGAAGCACCAATCAGATTATTCTTCACATTTCTCCTCTGATTGGTCCGTTTATAATACCCGCTACGAGCATAACCAATCACTAGTGTTTCCCCATACTGTACGCTATTGGCTATGTTGAATTCCCCTCCTAACACTGTAACCAATCACACCACACTTTGTAAATATGAAACATCTTTGGCGCGTTTTATCTCTCTTTTTTTAGCGCCCTCTGAATTTGAATCAGAACCAAGCTATTGATTGTTCCTTTGTATCTCCCGCTCTCTCTCCTATTGGTTATTCCCTTTCTATGCTTATATACGCTCTTTAGAGGAATTCTTTTTTTGTTACTGTTTACCTCGCATCTTACAAGTAGTGATTTATTCCCATCACGCACTTTCTTTACACTCCTATATAGCAACGTTTCCAATAAAGAACACTATTCATTTTATTTTGTTCTGCACATGTTTATTGTTTCTTGGCATGCATCGGATGTCAGTATATTGTTCGCAGCTACGGCTCATCTGCTTGTCTTTCCGACCCTTCCCCCTGGGTCTTCTGCACCCTTTGGTTGACACTTCTTTCTTCCGGTTGTCTTTGCGTCTCTGCGCCACCGGTCTTTTCGCGTCACTCACCTGCAATGCAAGACAACCAGTTACAGTAATTGTTAGTGTTATATATACTGTGTTTATTCCTACAATGTATACTTCTGATGAAGCGCGGGTACACGCGCGACACGCGTTAAGTTCTGTTTACATGTTTTTACTTTTGCATCGGTAATTCCGTAGCAATGTTAAGAATAAAAACTTTTTAATTAAATGCCTTTAGCCTGGGCTTTTTTTTATTTTCAATACACGTGCGCCGGGTCCGTTTTTCCTTTTTTCCTCTTGGCAACCTACAGTATATGAACAGACTCTTATACACTGTACCGAGCCCTGCTCCAGATTTTAGAACCCTTTGTGGACCTGACCCGCCTGAACTGACCCTTATACACTGAACTGAGCCCTGCACCTGATTTGGTTTGGAAACCCTCTGCAGACCCGACCCATATGAACATACTCTGACGATTCTCTATTCTAGACATAGAATCCCAGCGGCTCCTTCACAGCCAAGGACACTATTTGATGCTCCTTAGGGTAAATTCACATGGTGTTTTGGGTCCGTGTGAAAATTTGCTTTTGGATGCGTGTTTGGGTCTGTCTAGACCAGGGGTCTTCAAACTGCGGCCCTCCAGCGGTTGGGAAACTACAACTCCCATCATGCATTTATATAATCTAGAACAGTGGGAATGATGGGAGTTGAAGTTTTACAACAGCTGGAGGGCTGCAGTTTGAAGACCCCTGGTCTAGACGGACCCAAACACGCATCTAACAATGAGCAGTGGGATTTTACACTACTTGCAATGTAAAACACGTATCGGCGTTCACACGAGTGATCACCGAGGCGTCTCACTGCGTCTTTCGGATCCATTCCAAGAATTGTCACGTCAGTTCTTGGTCCGAAAGACGCAGCATTCAGTGAATGGGAGCTTCCTGATTGGGTGCTGTATGGGGATGTTCACACGGCGTTTTTGGATACGATTTTGGATCCGAAAACGCATCGGCGATCGGATTTAACATGTATCCATGTTAATGCAGCAGGATTGGATGCAGCAGGATCGCACCCTATACTCTATTATTGCATTTTTCAATGCGATTTTCGGATCCAAAATCGTATCCAAAAATACCGTGTAAACACACCCTTATGGCACCCAACCAGGAATCTCCCATTCACTGACAGCAAGTAGAGATAGTCCTGAACCCCATCAAATATTAGAAAGCCCCAACTGCCATCAATCAGGACGAGTCTCTTACGTCCTGCCGACCCAACATAACCTGCGCGTCGCGGAGCGGTAAACCAGTTGCCTCCGTGCCGGCCCGGGGTAATGCGCCGTCCTCAGGGGGTTAAACAGGCCATTTAATGAGATTGGACAATTGGCCTTTTCAGCTTACACACCTCTGTACAAATTCTCCTCGCAGGCGGCGCCGGAGGCAGAGGGGAGGGGGGGGGGGACCTTAATCGAGCCGGGACAGAACGGTGCAGATAATCACAGCTATCACGGAGCCTTCGGATGCACATTAGCCAAATAGTTATGCAAATATCACAATTTACAGTGGAGAAATTAGAACCTTTAGACGGGAGTCGGATCTCAATTGATTTTATTGCTTTTATTCCCAGCCATGTCCCACGGTCATTTTTTTCTTTTTTTTTTTTTATTTTTTTTTAATCGCCGGTTAGAAGACGTGAGCGATAATGAAGAAGGATTGTGTCTGGTGCAGCAGTCACTACGGGTCTGACCTCCTTAACATTTCATGTACAAATGGGGCTAAGAAAGGCTGCTGCCAAATTAGCCATTACCTCCCACAGCGTCGGCGCTCCTGTCCCATTATTCACAGGGACCCTACTGGGAGCAGCTGAGGCCCGGCCTAGATGTGAGAGACGACCACTAAAGCATGTACTTGTTAACTGCTTCAGAGCCATACAAGGCGCCCTCCGGCATGGCTGGGAAGAGGAGAAATCCCACATTCCCATTATCAGGGTGAAAGGAAGCCGGGCCGGCGGAGGGGGGCGTCAGGCGGCACAGGCCCAATTACATTTATACCTGTAATTTCTACAGAACAGATGACGGGACGTAAAGTTTTTCCAGCTGTCCTGTGTAATGACATCTCTATGGCACGAGATAATACAAGCGGCGCATTACCATCACCGGCGGCGGCACCATGAGAATGACTGCTACGGAGGAATAATGTATACAGTAGACTGGAGGACAATGCGCCCACTACAAAGCGGGGCCCTTCTGCTGCGGCGCGCTCTATAGAGCCAGACACAATACCGGCACAAGCGCTCAGTTTCCAAATAATGGGCCTCAAAAATTTCAGGAGGAAAATAAGGAATGAATGAATGTCTTCAGAGATGGAGGTAGAGGGGGACAAAGAATGAAAAAATTGGACCCCCTCCTCCTCCCCCCTTTCCTAAAGGCTGGACCCATCCACACAGTCTAGATCTCAAGAGCTTGGCTCTTGTTGGTTTCCCCCCATCCCTTGAAGGGCAGGTGATTCTCAGATCAGTTCCTTAATTGTGGAAATGTTCACAGTCTCATAGAAAGGGAAGACGAAGGGTTCTCAGATCCCATAGTTTGACATGTCCACCACTGGGTGCTCTATATCTAATATGACTAATGGTGGCTACTTAACCTTGAATGGGAGTTAAGACTCAAGACATATGAAAGTTATATGACTTGAGTTTTTACGTCCCCTTAGAAGTCAATGTATATGTCCTAAAGGCTGGATCCCATCCACATGGTCTAGATCTCAAGGGCTTGGCTCTTGTTGGTTGCTACCTCGGCATCCCTTGACGGGCAGGTGATCTCGGCCTCCAAAGGCGGGACCCATCCCACAGTCAGACTCAAGAGCTTGGCCTTTTTGGGTTTTCCCCCCTCCCTTGAAGGGCGGGTGATTCTCAGATCATTCCTTAATTGTGGAAATTTCCAGTCTAAAAAAAGGGGGAAAAGAAGGGTTCACGACCCATAGTTTGACATGTCCACCACGGGTGCTCTATTCAAATTGACAATGGGGTATTTAAACCCTTGAAGGGGGTTAAGACCAAACATATAAAAGAAATTTGACTTGATTTTTTCTCCCCTTAAATCAATGTATATGTCCTAAAGGCTGGATCCCATCCACATGGTCTAGATCTCAAGGGCTTGGCTCTTGTTGGTTGCTACCTCGGCATCCCTTGACGGGCAGGTGATTCTCGGGCCAGTTCCTTAATTGTGGAAAAGTTTACAGTCTCATAGAAAGGGAAGACGAAGGGTTCGCAGATCCCATAGTTTGACATGTCCACCACAGGGAGCTCTATATCTAATATGACTAATGGTGGCTACTTAACTTCTAATGGGAGTTAAGACATATGAATGTTATATGACTTGAGGTTTTACGTCCCCTTAGAAGTCAATGTATATGTCCTAAAGGCTGGAACCCATCCACGCGGTCTAGTCCTTGAGGGCTTGGCTCTTGTTGGTTGCCCCTCTCCTCCATCCTTTGAAGACCAGTTGATCCTCGGGCCAGTTCTTGCCTTTATTGTGGAAATGTTCATAGTGCCATAGAAAGGGAAGAAGAAGAATTCACAGATCCCATAATTTGGCATGTCCACCACAGGGAGCTCTATAATTAAGATGACTTATGGTGGCTACTTAACTTCTAATGGGAGTTAAGACTCAAGACATATGAAAGTTATATGACTTGAGTTTTTACGACCCCTTAGAAGTCAATGTATATGTCCTAAAGGCTGGATCCCATCCACATTATCTAGTCCTCGAGGGTTTTTGGTTGCCCCTGTCCTCCATCCCCTGAAGAGCAGGTGCTTGCCTTTATTGTGGAAATGTTCACAATGCCATAGAGAAGAATGAAGTAGCACCATTGGGTGCTCAATAACTAATACGACTAATGATGGCTACTTCAGTTACCTCATGTGACTTCCATATGACTTGAGTCTTTCCATCCCTTAGAAGACATGGTATATGTCCATTGTTGGTATAACAAAGAATTAAACAATAAGCTTCTCTTTTGAAAAGTTGAGTCCCACTGTCAAGATCTTGAGGGCCTGGCTCTTGTTAGCTGCCCCCCCTCCCTCTCCTCCATTCCCTGAAGGACAGGCGATCCTCGGGCCAGTTCTTGCCTTTGTTGTGGAAATATTCACAGTCCCATAGAGAAGTATGAAGATGTTTACAGACCCCCATAGTGTGGCATGTTCACCATTGGGTGCTATAAACCTACTTGACTTGAGGGATGTTATGCAACAATGGACCTATGTGTTGACTTCTAAGGGGAGGAAAGACTCATGTCATATGTACGCTATATGAATCAGGTCTTTCCAGTCAACGTATATGTTCATTGTTGGTATAACAAAGAATAAAAAAAAATTTGCCCCTTTTCTGAAAAGTTGGGTCCCATAAACACTGTCTAAGGAATGAATCAATTCCTTCAGGGATGGGTGTAGAGTAGGTCAAGGAGTAGAAAAATTGGACACCACTTGCCAAAGGCTGGATCCCATCTACACTATCTAGATCAGTGTTTCTCAACTCCAGTCCTCATGCCCCACCAACAGGTCAAGTTTTCAGGATTTCCTCAGTCTTGCACAGGTGATATAATTATGGTCAGTGCCTTATGTGGGAGATCATGAAAACATGACCCATTGGTGGGTCTTGAGGACTGAAGTTGGGAAACACTGGTCTAGATCTCGAGGGCTTGGCTCTTGTAGGTGCCCCCCCCCCCTCCATTCCCTGAAGGACAGTAGGTTCTAAGACCAAATAGTATAACACGTCCACCATTGGGTGGTATGTATCTAATTGACTTGAGTGATGTTATGCACCAATGGTAAGTGTTGACTTCTAAGGGTGGGAAAAACTAAAGTCATGTGAAAGTTATACGACTCGAATGTATATGCCCAATGATAGTATGACAAAGAATAAAAAAGTTATACATTATCCTAAAAAGGTCTACCTATTCCATAGTTTGGCATGTCCACCCCTCAGTGCTATGAATCAAATGTGACTAATGATGGCTACTTGATTTGAGTGACCTCATGTGACTTTCATATAACTTGAGTCTTTCCGTCCCCTTAGAAGTCAACATATACAGTGTCTCACAAAAGTCAGTACACCCCTCACATTTTTGTAAATACTCTATTATATCTTTTCATGGGACAACAATGAGGATACAACACTACTCAGTGTACGGCTTGTATAACAAAGTAAATTTGGTGCGCCCTCAAAATAACTCAACACAGATATCATTGACTAAACCACTGGCAACAAAAGTGAGTACGCCCCTAAGTGACAACAAAAGTGAGTACACCCCAAAGTGAAAATGGACAAATTGTGCCCAAATTGCCATTAGCGGTGTCATGTGACTTGTTAGTGTTACAAAGTCTCAGGTGTGAATGGGGAGCAGGTGTGTTAAATCTGGTGTTATCGCTCTCACACTCTATCATACTGGTCACTGGAAGTGCAACATGGTGCTCCATGGTAAAGAACTGTCTGAGGAGCTGAAAAAAAGAATTGTAGCCCAATATAAAGATGGCCAAGGCTATAAGAAGATGCCAACATCATGAAACTGAGCTGCAGTGCGGTGGCCAAGACCATACAGCGGTTTAACAAAAAGTTCCTCAGTAAAGCCTCGCCTGGTAAATCAAAAAGTTGAGTGCTGTGCTAGGTTATTCCGGTGAGGGGGCCCAGATTGCTGCAGAGGTTAAGGGATGGTGTTTTCTCCTCGCCCCATATGCCACACACTGATCAAATTGGTTGCATGGCTGTGTCCCAAAAAGAAGCCTTGCTAAAGTGGAATAAAGAAAGCCCGAAAACAGTTGTGAAGCAAGAAACCTTAAGGGCTTTTTCCTGGGGTCTGAAGGAAAAAGGTAAATTATTTGGTTCAGATGCTGCCAAGTGTTGTGGCAGAACCGATGAGGAGTACAAAGAAAAGTGGTTGCCTACAGTAAAGCATGGTGGGGGAGTGTTTGTTTGAGGTGTCTAAGTGCTGCCGGTTTTGGGGAGCTCAATTCATTGAGAACCATGAATGCCAACTGTCTTTTTAAATATTAAAGAGGATGATCCCTCCCTCCTGGGCTGCAGGCAGTACCCAACTGAAAAAACCCCCCAAAAAAACCTCCGGGGACAAACCATGCCTTGCAAAAGGAATGAGGGAAAGGTGTGGACGGGCCCAAGGTTCAAAGACGAACCCTTGGAGATTATGGGGCCTCTCAAACAGAAGGTGGAGGAGCAAAAGGTCTCTAACATCACCGCCCCGTGAGTCGTCTGGAGGAGGGAAGGGGAGGGTCCAGTGGCGCAACGTGAAGCTTGTGACCCCCGGGCCCAAAAGAGAGTTAAGGCGTCTGGAAAAAAAATGGCGGGACAAAATATTGAAAATTTGTCCATTTACACTTAGAGGTTAGAAACTTTTGTTCCCGTATTTTGAATTGATGGCTCTGTGTGGAGTTATCTTGAGGGCACACCAAGCTTACACTCTCAGGGTGCGTTCACACATTCGTATTATCTTACCGCTATTTTGTCGGGGTTTTTTTTTTTACGTAAGGGGAAGGCTTTTGTCTGTGGTTTGCGGATTCAAACCATGCCCCTTCACATTGAACTGTTCATGTTCTGCCCGAAAATCGGGGCGTGTCCCTGAAGGGAAAATAGGACTAAACTAAAAAAGAGTTTTGGCAATTGGGGTTTAAAGAGGACTTTTGTGTGTGGGAGAATTTCAGAGACAAAAAGTGGGGGGGGGAATTACCTAAAGTGTAATGGTGGGGTACTTGCTTGAAAAACCCCATGGGTGTGGCAGGTCTAACTTTTGGCTTGGCTCTTGAGGGCAGGGGTCCCTTTGGGGTTTTTGCCTTTTTTTGCAAAAACTCCCTTTTGAAGGATGAAGAGGTTCACACATCCCAAAGTGGGGCATGTCCAACACTGGGTGCTATGTTCCTGATGTGACTAATGGTGGCTGGAGGAAGAAGTTTGCAGACCCCATAGTGTGGCATGTCCAACTTTGGGTGGTATCTACCTACTTGACTCAAGTGACGTCATGCAAATATGGACAAATGTGTTGACTTCTAATGGGGAGGTATGTGCAATATTACTGTAAACCCAATGAAATGTAGTATGAGGTTTACAGATTGTTTTCCTAACATTTGAGTGAGGGCCCTGGTCTAGGTCATACCTGGAGAGTTAGGTCTCCATTGTTGGAACTGTCTGAGTCGTTGCAGCCTGCAGTGAGATGTCTACAGTACAGGGGGGGAGGGGGGTGAATTATCCCTCCAGAGTTGCAGGTTCCTTGTAAGATGGACTTACATAATAAGAGTAATAGGACAAGTACATGTGATACAGTCCTGGGGAACAGGAAAGTAAGTACACCCCGAGGCCTTCAAAGAATATGGAGAACCAAAAAACCCCGCCCTGGTCTGGGAAGGGCAGCACATTGGTAGCTGCACCAGAGCCTTCATCCCAAATAAGAAGCAACAGAAGCGGACAAACATAGAAGTCCCAGCAGTGGGGGAGCAATCAGAGGAACTTCTATTGCCCATCTTTGGGTTCCATTTTTGAGCAGCAAAAGTTAAAAGCCGCCCTTTCAGCATGGCCCCCTTTTTTCCCGGAACAAATTCCCCCTTTTTTTTTTAGCCCAGTGTGGTTACGGAATTTCCCGGGGACTAAAAGTTTTTTAAATCCTTACTATGTGTATTTATTATATGTTTTGTAAATTTAATTATTTTTTTTGAAAATTATGTGTTTTTGTATTCCTTTTATGTTTATTATTTTTCTTTTTATGTTATAAATTCATTTTTTTATAAATTAATAAACTATTTATATATTATTATTTTTTATTATATTCTATTATATTATTTAATTATTATTATTATAATTATTAATTATTATTCCTTAAATTATTATATTAATATAATTATAACAATT